>RXOD01004199.1:0-26181 GCA_005223375.1 Amoebophrya sp. AT5.2
GTCACGAACTACTTACCAGTTGGAAGTGAATGCATTCCTCTTCGATCTTCGACTCGAAGAAATCCACAATCGTCACAGCGTTGGCGTCGAAAGGCAGACCCCGCATCCGCAGCCGAACGGCCGAAGCGAGGAAGTGCAAGTGGAACACGAGCTATCAGTCCACCAAATCATGAAAAAAAAAAAAAAAGAGTGGACTGAGCACGCGCAGCGTCACTGTGCGACCAGAGAAGCGCAACAAGCTACCCCATCTCAAGAAATTGTACCTGACGGGCGATCTGGATCTCGAGAGAGTCTGCGCAGACTCGCTTCTTTTCATGGCGCTGGGGGTCGGTGAAGGCGGGGAGATTGCCGCGTCGAGTGGGGTCACTGACTTCGCGTGTTGCGGATTCGATAAGCGATCGTTCAGCGTCTTGGAGTCGATCGAGCACGATCTTCACCCTGGCGCGAAGTTGTGGAGATCACTACTAACGCCGTCGCTGCGCAAGTTGAGTTTTTGCGAGTTCAAGTTTTCTAGTAGGGAAAAACTTACGGCCGCGACTAACGTTTGGGCGAAGGGACGAACTACATTCGCGGGTTGTGAGGGGGTTACACACTTGGAGCTCGATGATCTGCCGTGCCCGGATATCGTTCAGACGTTTCCTGCGTTGAAGGCGCTCTACCTCAACAATGTGGAATACGGTAAGGATGACCCTCTCGGTGATTGTCAGTTGCGGATGTATACGTTGCCACTCGTAGAGGATTTAGTGGAGAAGAAGATACTGCTCTACTTTCGCGACTTCGAAGTGTCCGGAGCTGAACTGGGAATATTGTGGCATATGTTGCCAAGCTTGCATGAACCGCGCGACGAGTGGGATCGGGTATTTAGAAAATTGGGCATAACGCTTCAGGAGGCTCTGGGAGAGAGGCTAAGTAAAACGCACTGGCTCAAAACCGGGCCGCAGCTTTTTCCGCTTTTCGAGCATCTCTGAAGGTGCTGGCATTCAGAGTCAGCAACTTCAGAGTGATGACTCACTTTCACCTTGTTTTGGTGCGTCCTTCATCAAGACGCAAGTGCTTGTTGCAAGCCAGGTTCGATCTCACCAGCACGAGCGGCACAGCTCCTGGCTGACCATGACGAAGTGGATCGTCGAGCACGCACTTGAATTTTCACATTTACATGGCGCTTCTGTCGTTCCTCCGATCGTGAAGAATAGAACGAAAAGCAACCCTGCTCCGAGCGAAGTCCGAGAGTGTCCGTATAGGGAGCATGGTACTGGAACGAAATGTATCTTCAAAGAATTCCAATTTGAGCTTGTCCTGCTGCATACGTCCACGTGGTGAATGAATCTCGAAAATCAACAAAAATCCATGCGCGCTCTCGACATCGTTGAGAATTGGTTCGTCGACGAGGACTGTGTTGCATGCTGACCTTCGGGATCGAGGATGGCGGATTTCGTGTATGGCCACGGGCTCTCACTAGCTACTGGCACTTAACGCTGTGCTTTTATTTAAACGTCTTTCGAGAAACATCACAATCACATTGATTAGTTGACCAGCACCAGAAGGTACTAGGATCTCCTTGTAGATGTAGACCTAGACGAGACAACCCGTAGTGAGAAAGCAGAACAGTGTCATGCCTCCGAAGAAATCGCGCAAGGCCGGGGGCGGCAGCCGGGCTCCAACGCGCAAGGCGAAGAAGAGCAAGCCCGCAGCCGCGAAGTCAAAGGCAAAAGCGAAGGCGGCGGCGAACAGTGGCTCGGGGCGGCAGAAACCACTCACGGCGTACTTTGGAAAGAATGCCACAGTATCGGGAGTAGCGGCAGAAGCGGTAGTACGAGTAGCAGGTACACGACCGGGGCTGCAGGGGGCGCAGGCGGCGCAGCTGCGTCGTCGAGCAGTCGGCAGCCTCCTCGTCCTCCTGCAGGCCCACAATCGTCCTCTCCGTCAGATACCGAGAGCGAAACCTCGGACAGTGAAGCGGAGCCCCCGGCTGCTCCTGCTTCGTACCCTGGAGCGGGCGTCGCTTCAGCGTCTTCTGTAGCAGCAATTTCGTCAAGGGCTGCTGTCACAACTGGCAACGCGAGCAACCCGAAGCCAGCTGCGGGGGCCGCCAACGTACATCCGCAACGGCCCATGCTGCCTCCTCCGCCGGCGAAAAAGTCGGTGGTAAAAGCCCGAACCGCGTACGTGTATTTCTGCAAACTGAACAAGGACGTGCTGAGCCAGCGGTATTTCGAAAAAACCGGTAAGCACCCAACGACCGAATTGCTCGCGGACGCGCTCTCCGACCGATTCCAGCGCCTCAAACCCGAGCAACGCAAGATTTACGAGGAGCACGAGAAGATCGACGCGATCCGGTACAAATTCGAAAAGCGCAACTTCGAGACCTTCTCGCTGCCAACTACGGGTGGGGTAGGGTCAAGCATTTTCGGCGGCAGCGCATCGTCCTCCTCCTCCAACCAGGACGCGACGATTGCGGCCGAGCTCGGGTCCCTTCTCCGCACTGCGGCACAGGAGTGTCCGTCGGTCGTGACCACTGCGCAGGGGTTGCCGCGCGATTTTCTAGATGCGGTGCGCGATTTGGACGCGCTGCTCACTAGCACCGCGAAGGGGCTGATCCGAAAGAAATACGGGGACCGGGGGGGAGATGGAAGCTCGACTGGTTCCTCATCCGCGTGGAAACGAATTCTCGCGCAGTGGACGTTTCCGGAGGACGCGCCTGCCGTGGGCGGGGGCGGTAGCTCCGCGCCCCGGGCCGCGGGGGACTACCGGTACACGATGACTGAGCGGCTCAATGGCGAAGACGTCTTTGCCAACAGCGGAGACAGCAAGGTGGCGCAAAGCGTAGAACAAGCCCTCTTCGAACACCACGCCGGGGTACATGACCAGTTTGCATATAACTTTTCCTCCGCTACTCCTTGGACTTTGCTTTCGATGTTTCTGTGATCAAGAAGTACCGAATGACGAATGAAACTTCGACGCAGCCAAAGCATCTTCGACGTCTACTTGTATCGAGCCACCGGTCCATTTCAATTTTGCACAGGACATGAGGGGCTACGCGATTGCTGGTCGGTCCTTGCTTCACAATTTGCGACAGAATGCTTCTCTGCGCGAAAATGTAATCAAGGGTGAAATTGCGGGGCCACAACTTGTGAAGATGAGCCCGAGAGAGCTCGCAACTGAAGACAAAAAGCGCGAACGAGAGGAGCTGGAGGCACAGTCGTTGAAGAATTCAATTGGGAAAGCCATGCCAAAAAATAAATGGCACGCCCGTGAAGAGCGCGGCGGCGTCGCGCGGATCGATTCTTCGCTGCAGAGCTTCGACGCATCACAACCGCTGCAAAGCTTCGACGCAGCGGCATCGCAATTGTCGCAGCAGATGTAGTATGTAAGACTAAGATGGACTCTGTGGACCACTGGTCTGTCATCATCTTTAAAGCTGAAGGCAATCAAAGAAAGCGGCGCGAGTTTGGCGAGGAAGACTTCTTTCACTCACTCCCGACGAGCCGACTGGATCTTTGCAGTCGGAGACCCCACTTGTCGTGAATGTTCTCGAACGCGCCTGTCGAAGTGATTGTTGATGTTGTCGGTCTCCTGCTGGTATCTATCAATCTTGTCGAAGGTCCCTACTGTGTCTCTGTGTACTTACCTTGTCGATGCCTTCGCCTCGGATTGGAAACAATTATAAACAGAAAGTTCGGCTACGGCTCTAGTAGATTTCGTTGTTTCGAATTCGATTTCGATCATCTTCGATTCCGAGCAGAGTGTTTGGGACGCCATGCTTGGAGAAAGTTGTCAAGGTCGGTACTACTGGTATTTATGGGAGGACGACCAGCTAGAGGCACACTCAGACTCAAATGCTCGCTTGTCGTCGAGGAGTAGTACGCATGATAGGAATGCGTCTCTCATTGCGAGGTTGGTGAACAGCGGCGCGCCAATCCGGTTCGAAGTGCAGTCGTTTCCCAATGTGAGACAAAACCAGAGGGTTTTGATTTTTTGCCGTATTTTTGCGCGGGATCCCCGCCGTGAGAGGATTTCGCTTTCGTTTGATGAGCAAGATTGCGCTTGGTCTTCTATGATTCCAGTACCCGGGTAAAAATACGGCTTACGGCTTCTCTAAGTACTACTTTGATTGCCATCCATGGATTTCCCATAGATATCAGCCTTGTACAGCCCGTAAGCCGAAGCATAACCGTAAATCGCGCAGTAGAATAATGATCGCGGCTGAAGATGTGCGCATACGTATCTGAACGCGATTAATTATGTGACTGTTTCGCTAGAATATTCATGATCTATTTTTGACTGTGCAGCTGCACAGTCCTTGCCAAAAATCGCTTCAGTGCTGAGTACTGAAAACAGCGCGAGGAATCTGTTTTGATATTAATTTCTTCGTACGCGGCGTACCGCAAGAACAAGATCAGATGGGTAACGGGTCGTCACTGGCGCCGCAATCCTCTTACTGCCACGCATGCGGATCGCGGCAGACCACGATTGGGGGGAGGTTGGACACCTGCCAAACTTGCGGCTCCACGGATCTGGAAACGCGGAACATGTTTTCCGAGGCTCAAAGCGAGAGCGAGCCACCAAATGACACGAGGGCTGGAGGACGGCCATCGGGAGCTGGGGAGGTACTTCTATATATGTGTGTTTCTACTCCTACTCGTAGTCGTACCCCTGCACGTGCTTCAGGTGAGGAAAATCATAGAGGAGGACAGCTCCGGGTCCGGCAGCAGCAACAAACTTAGTCTTCTTTTGATAGTCCCCCTCCCCCGACCAAATTCCTACCCCGACTTTCCAGGGGCAGGGCAGCGTGCTTGGCGAACACTCATCTTCCGGCGACGAGAGCGACGACAGTGAGGTTCTTTGGAAGCAGCTTAGGCGAGTTCCTGGCAGGGCTGCGCACGGGGATTGCGCGATTTGCACGACGGCGCTCAACGATGAAGACGAGGATCTTCATGCCGCAGTCTGCCCACCGGTGCCCAGCACCACGACCGCGGGCGAAGCAGCGCGACCTTCTTCGTCGTCGGCGGCTCCAGGAGAAGCCAGCTGCCCCGAAGTGGATTTATCCGTCAGTCCCCGGCGTTCCGGCCGCGTCCTCGCGTTCCGCGGCTACCACTCAAACTTCTGTGACTGGTTCATGCCCGTGCACGACCGTGCCTGGTTTCCCGCTGCTTCCTGGATGCGCGACTTGGACAGCGACAATGCGTCCTCCAGCGACCATTTGTATTGTCCTACCGTCATCGAGGAGCGCGCGGGCAGGTTCGCCTCGTCGTGCCCCTTGCGGGAGAAAGAAGTTGCCAGCCGCCCCTACACCGTCGTGCAACTTCCGTGCAACCACTTTTTCCACTCGGAGTGTCTCGAGTCGTGGTTCTTCGCGCCGAACAACTACACGCGATCCTGCCCCGTCTGTCGCCACGCATTGAAACCGAACGCGAGAGCCCCGCGACCGACGGTGGGTGCGCCTGCCCCAGGGGCGCCGGTAAATGGGGAGCCGCACGCATTTTTACGCGCGGCACGCGATTTCTTCGAGTCGTTCGCACAGGCCACGCGCGCGGCGAACAGTTCCTTGCAGCAAGTGCTGGAGAGCCACCGCCGGCAACAGGCTGAGAGGGAAGCGGAACGCCGCGCAGCGGAGGAGAACGAGACGGCAAGCGATTCGGGGCTGGTGGTGACGAGCGGGAGGACACGAATCAACCGGAGTCCGACGTCTCGTACAAGAACTTCCTCCGGTACGACTGGCGCTGGTGTTGACGTTCCCGCAGCTGCAGCTGCAGCACCTTTTGGAGCAGCTGCACCTAGAAGTTCGCAAGTAGCAGGAGACGAGGGCACCCGCAGAGTATCTGTAGCACCAGCGCAGGCAGTGCACGGCCCACAGGGGCCGCCAAGAACATCGGCCGATGGGCACATTCAGATCATGCCGTTCCTAAGCAGCAGCGGCAGCAGTTCCTCGAACAGTGCTAGTGCTTCGGAGGAGGAACAAGGACAAGCAGCAGCTGCGCAATTAAATGGAAATGCAGAGGAGCGAACGCAGAGTGCACGCCTGAGCCCCACACAGCGCAACGCGGCGAGGCGGCGCAACAGCCGAAACCGGGGCGAAGGTACGACCACCACCCACTCCATCCGAATGATGCCGCTTTCTCAGGAAACGACTGGGGGAAGAACTGCGTTTTACTTCGAGCTCATTGAGGAAACGACAGAGGAAGATGGCGACAGGAGCAGCAACGCGTCTCCGGGCCGGAGGTCAACGACGACTGCGTGGAATAGTGCGACCACTCTCGATAGTGCCCCAGCAGCCCCCGACGCCAGCAATGCCAACGCCAGTAGCGACGACGAGAACGATGCGGCTTTGCGGCAGTTTCTCGGCTTGGGCGAAAGCGAGAATTTGTTCAACGAAAGCGCGTCTTCGTCTTCCAGAGCTGGCGTGTCGACGTCAACATCATCTTCGGCCAGCAGCAGCAGCGGGTACTATCCGCTTGCCGAAGGGGAGAATGAAGAGGGCGCGACGAGCTCGTCGTCGTTTGACAACTTCTCTGATGCGTTGTACAAGTCGCTAATCAGCGAGAGCGAGGGCCATGCGGCCCTGTCAGTGGAGCAGCAAGCAGGCGACAGGAATGCCGAAAAGAAGTCGACAGTTGTGTCGCAGAAGGAGCGACCACGTGTAAGTCCAGAGGACAAGGAGGCAGCTGTAGAGGGAGACGAACAGGACCCGTGCCCGTCTTGCAGAAGTCCGGCCCCGCTCCAAAAAAATAGCGATGTAGAAGTTGCGCGTGCGCAGGACCAGAGCCAGGGCCTTTCTGATGCAGGCATGCCGTCACTGCTGGAGCAAAGTGTTGCCGGAGCGAGCTACAGCCCGGAAGGGGAAGCGCGCAAACAAGAGCGACTCGAGCTGATACAGGGTGGGGAACAGAAGTTGAGTTCGTCTGCAAGAAAAGAGCAGCTGCAGCCGTCTCAACTTCCGCGAAACCACTTGGCGTCGACCACTCCGGCATCACTGGAACTGTTGGGATCGATGGGTAGTCTCGATGGAGCACCAGTCACGACTGGAACTGCATCATCGTCCTCCTCCCGGGGGGCCAGGCAACCCTCCCGCGCGGCTCCGGTATTCGATGCAGAGGAGGCAAAGCGACAGGCACTGGCAAAGCAGCGGGCGCAAAACGAGGCTGACTTGCAGGCACGTAAGAATCGCGGTCTTGGGCGAATCGGGAAGCGTGCGAAGGCACTGCAGGCAGAGATAGCAGCGACGCTGGAATTTGCAGGGGCAGTAGAGGAGGACGCAGCGGCAGCACCTCCGGTGAGTTCCGCGAGCCCCACATCGAACAGCACGGACTGTGGTTCTGGGGGTTCCACGCGCGCATCCAGTGACGAGTCCGAATTGCTGCCGGCGACGCCTCTCCCACCAGGCACCGAAGCAGAAAGTGGCGAACGCAAAACTGAAATAAATGCTGCTGCAGGAGGACGAGGTGGCGGTGGGCCACCTCCGCCAGGGGGGAGCGCGTCATCTTCCACTCCCGCTTTGGCTCGTCCCAGTCCCGTTCTGCCGTTGCATTCGCCATCTTCCCCGGATCATGTCCTGCCGAAGGCCGAAGCCATTTCCTCGACGTACCACTGCAGCCGCACGGATGTTTTGTACGAAGCTGCGGACTTTCGCCCAGACGCTGTCTGCATGTCCTCCGCGGACGACGAATCGTGTTTCGCTTCGTGCCACGCCACGAAGGGGCTCCTGCGCATCGGGACGAGGCCGCACGGACGCGCGCTCCCGCCCCCGCAACCGGTCTGGGACGAAGCGCACATGTTGGGATCGGGGAAGGTGGACGTGCAGGGCGTGACCCGAATCACCATAAAGAGATCATCACATCATCCGTCGAAGCGGGGAGCACGAAAGAGCAACTTTGCTGAAGAAGTGTCCTTCCTCGTTCTATGCCACACGAACCAGGATCGCCTGGTCCTCGTCGCGGAGCATGACCACAACAGTGTGTACGCGTTGACCGATATTCGGAAGCCCGCAGGCCTTTGTTGGAGCGAAAAGCGACGCAAATTGTATGTCACCGCCGCGCATGCGGTTTTCGAGTACGACTTTTACTTTGACGATTCTGGTCTCGGGGCAAGCGAGGATGTTGCGCCGGAGCTGGCAAAAGCGCGCAAGGTTTTCGACAGCACAACTTCATTGAACGGCGAACGCAGCCTGTCGAAAAGTACCCCCGGCGGTGCAGTGCTTTTTTACGCGGAAGCAGAAAACAAACACCTTCCTTCTGCTGCATCGTCGACCTCTGGACGACCACTACCCTCTTTCGCCTCGTGCCAGACAACGACCGAAGGACGTGAGGAAGGAGTTAGGGCACAGCACCTATTGGGCGGAGCTGCTGCAGCTACGCCAGTTCCCACGCGGGTCGAGTATCTCGGCCCATCGACGTTGCGAGGCATCAATGGGACCGGGACGAGGGCGCTATCACCTTTTCCACCTGGTGTCCTGCGAGCGACGCGGTCGCTCCTCCTCGGCTCCGGCAAGCGCGGGAGCACACTGCGGTCCCTTGCCTTTCCCTCTCAAATCGCGCTGGACGATGCGCCGGGCAGGAACGCGTTGTACGTGGCGGACACGTTCAACGACCGTGTTCTGCGGCTGGATCTATGCACGAATAAAGCCACGATTGCCCTCGGCAAGGGCTTCGTGCACAACATCCACTTACGCGGGCCGCGGGGAGTGTGCGTGAGCCAGGACTCGAAAAGCCTTTACGTGGCGGATACCGGCGGACAACGGATACTCAGCACACGAATAGGGCGAACAAGCGCGACAGCTACGCCATCGGCATCGCAGTCACATCAGGATTCGCCAGAACGCAGCAGTTCATCTTCCTCTTCGACATCGTCATTCGAGATAGAAGGCATCACGCCGTGGGTGCGGCCGTGCAGCCTGGCGGTGGGGAGCGGTTACGACGGGTTCCTCTACGTGTCGGATAAGAACCGACTGTCGCGGGTGCTGCTTCCCATGCCGGCGGAGACGGTCGTCTAAGTAAGCATAAGGGTCAACCACAACCTGTACCTGGGTGGGGGAACTAGAACTACCCATGCGGTCGCGCCCTGTGCCTGTCTGACTACGTTCTTGCTTCCAGTGCTGCACATCATGCATGATCCTCATAGCGAAATACAACGGCTTCGCCTCCATTCATCTACTAAACTATAGTTGTCAGTCGTGTACCCAATTCAATTGTTTGTCTGAATTCATTGTGATTGAACAAGCACCAGCGAATGTGCACTAGCCAATTTTAGAGATGACGACGAGGACGACGGACACTGCGGTCACTCCACTTACGGCAAGCACCGCTTGACAATGGAAGCACGCACAACCACGTGGTTTGTTAGATGATGACGACGCGACGGACTTTTTATTGAAAGTGAGCTTTGGTGGACCGTGATTGAAGAAGATTATTTTGCGCTGAAGCTACCCTACCATCACCATGGACTCCTTGCGACGCGCGGAGCCCTGCCGCAGTGAACTTTTCAAAAAATTGCGGAACTTGTACTCGACAGCAGAAGGAGCAGAAATACTGAGGACCCTGTCCGAGCCTGCAGGGCATGAAAAAGTAGCAAGTGTTCCGAAGGCAAAGGGAAAACTTGTGAAAGGTGCACGTGCTAAGACTTAAGTCGTCCTTTGAGTAAGAGCGAGTCAAACTAGTTGTACACAACCAAGCAGAGCGGGGGGTCATTTCTACCAAGGAGCAGGAGGGGCGTGGTGGGCGGAAAGAAGTTGGTCGTGAAAAAACGAAAGCTATTGGATGCACAACATTAAGGATAAGGAGCAGGAAGTGAGAGGACTTAACTGGACCAACGTTAAAGCATGCGTGAGTGGGTGAGTGAATGAATGAAGCAGAGCGACGCGCCCGCGTAGCCGCAGCGTGCGGCTGAAGCAAGCAGATGCGCCGACGGCGAACTACAGGATGCGTTGACGCTTTTGCGGCGCGTTGAAAAAAAACGGCTGCGCCGTTGTTCTGCGCACCACTGATGGCATGTCGCGCCCCCCCGGTTGTTGCGGTGTTGTATCAAAAGGGGAAGGGGGACGAGCGTTCAGCTGACAACTACTGCGGGCGTGTCAGCAAGACGATCCGTTCGAAGGTCGTCACCGCCGCGCTGGCCCGCAGGTTCGAAGCGACGCCCGAAAGGAACGGGCTGCACTCGCCGAGCCGGAACGGGTTCCGGAGGGGAGTCCGGGGGGTTGCGCTAGTCTTCGCCGTGCGGAGGATGGCCAGGCAGTGGATCCTGGGAGAGCATTCCGGTGGAGCATGGGCCGCGCCGCCAGGCTGGCAGCTCAGCCGCGCCGCAGCGCATGCCGAAAAAGCTCTGCGCTGCGTGCCTCGGAGGCATTTGCTTCTGGCTCGACCTCGTCAATTGCTATCCGCGGACACTGCTCGGGTGACGGACCTCGAGAATATGGCGAGGACTCATCTGCCTCTCCATCAGCTGCTCAGAGAACGCCAACTGCTCACGTGTTGGCTTTTCTTCCGGATGTCTTTTGGAGGTCCTTCCGGGTGTTGGCTCCTCTTCCGGATGTCTTTCGGGGGTTCTTCTGGGTGTTGGTTCTCTTCCGGATGTCTTCCGGAGGTTCTTCCGGGAGTTTTCGGGCGAAAACTTCGGCAGATACCCGCTCCGCATGGTCGACCATGAGTCATCGAAGCGGCACCAAAAGCCGGCCTGGGCGTACCATGGCGACGACCCGGCCCACTGGCCGCGCGAGCAACATGGACGCGCGTCAAAAAAGGCGGCGCTTGCGCTGCGCCTGGGGGATGGGCCCCGCTCGGTCTCTGCTTGCCGTTGCCCTTGCTCCGCGCGCGGCGCGCGGCCGCCGGCGCGCGCTCTCGATCGCTCGCGTTTTTCGTTTTTATTCGGCGCGCTTCGCCGGTTGTTATTGCTGCCTGCTTGCGGCTGATGAAAAAAAAGGGGACCACGCCGATGGGCGCGCCCTCCCACTCATTGAAGTGGAAGTGGATCTCCGGGCGGCGACTTACTATAGTGAGAATGTGAGAATGTGAGTGATGATGTGCGCGGCGGCGCAGCGCCGTCCGCCGGGCGGGCTTCCTTGGTCGCCAATAAGCAAGGAGGCCCCCACTCTCGGCGGGATCGATTGGCTGGGGCTGTCGTGCCGCAAGCGGCAAGTGAGGCCAGCTTGATCAGGCGCGTCCGCTGGTGGGGCGCGTTGTTCGTTTGAAATATATAAAACTTACTGAAGTAGCAGCTGCAGGCGCAGCTGGCGCGCCCTGGTTAATCAGTTTCTTTGAGGCTCTTCCGCCTGTGTTGGTTTCCTATGAATGTAGTCTCATGTCCTTGTGAAATTCGCGCACGCTGATCGATGGATGTTGCCCTTGGCGTGAGGTGGCTAATAACCAAACTCAGTGCCAGAGCCAGATGAGCGTGAGCGTGAGCGAGCGTTTTGGATTTGATGTATGTTTCGGCAATGGGGAACCAGCTTGCGAGCTGCCCATCCCCGGTCCCGGAAGGCAAAGCATAAAGAAGGCCACACAGACACAGTCCTGACCTCTGTTTTTCACCTTGTTTCGCCTCGTCTTTCTTTCTTCGCTTGTAGGTGTAGCGGCCGTGGGAACAACACGCGCTGGGGTGGTGGAGGTGAGCAAAACGAGATGAGATTCTAACACTTTCGAGTACAGAAAGTTGCAAGGAGGATGGGAGCTCGTGCTCGAGGTCCCTCGCTCCTGCTCGGTGCCGCCATCCTCCAATGCGTCGGGAGATGCATCGACGCAGTACCGCTGCGAAGGCTTCGCCACCATAAGCAGCAGCACAACAAGGAATTTGGTATTGTCGGTATCGACGGCTTGCTCGGCGTCGGTGGTAAACAGCGCACTTTCACTCTAAGGAAGCGCGCCCGACTTGCGGACGGAAACACTGTCGAGCGCCGCGCGAGCCCGAGTGCCGCTTTGGCGCCAGATTCTCCAGAATACGACACCTTGTACGCAAGCTGGCTCCGACCGCGCTTCGCAAAGCTGCAGAGACAGCGTCGTCAGCACGTTTTGGAGCGGGATACTTCTAGTACATCCCTGACGTCCGGCTCCGGCACGACCGCGGTGGGCGGGCAAAGTCCGTCCCTACTGATCGGTATCAAAAGCGCCGGCGCGTGGCGGAAGATTCGCGACATCCACCGCGCGACGTGGTTTGCGGACGCGAAGTGTGTGCACACGGCTGGCGTAAAGGGTGGGTTCGTGACGCCGCGCTTTCTGCTTTCCGGGAAGCCCACGCCGGCCCAACTGGCGGAGCAAGCAGAGTTTGGGGATATGCTGTTTTTCCCCACCGGCGGAGAGCGCGACGATGAGGACGACTTTGCCCGCCGCCTCCCGCTTATGCCGGCGGACAGGAGAAAGGTCTTCAGCTGGTTCAAGCTAGCGGCGCACAGCAGCAAAAGCTTGTTCAATGATTTCGGGCTGAAGATGAAGAACACGACCATGGGAGCGCCGTCCCAGCCGACGTACATCGGCAAAATGGATTGCGACACATTCGTGTCGCCGTGTGCGCTGTTGCGGGACATGGCAAACGCGGGGACGCCATTGTACTACGGTCAGATGAACGGCGCGAAGCAAGCGCTGAACGACCTCGCAGCCCTGCAACGGACGCCGGACATCGCGCAGTGCAGAGGCAGACCCGCCAGTGACCCCTTCATGCAGGGAGGGTAATGCTGTAGTTGGCCGTTGAACTTGAAGTTAATTTGTCGTCGCTATAAATTCCGCAAAAGCTGTAGCTGCTACTTGCTTCATCGTGATCGCAGCGAAATAAAGTAAGAGAGCACATCATCTGCAAACAATGCTGATCATCGAGGTTCTACGCTCTGTCAATCGACTTGGCGCGGTGGATGACGGATCACCAGGAGTACCCGGGTACGATGACGTCGGAGGACCAAGTTGTCGGCTGCATGATGCGGAACGCGGTGAAGGCTGGTAGGGCGCCGATCGGCGCGCTTCATCCGGTCGTTTGGAGTGGGTCCGACGGGTGTGACCAGAAGTGGTGCAACGCGTGGAATCCGAGGAGCGGCACATTCTTGTTCAAGCACCTCTGGTACGAATTCGCAGCACACATCAAGAACAAGGCCTCCGGCCGGGATTACAGCATCAACGTCACAGACGTGATGACACTCTCCGACTGAACAAGACGAACAACTACCCAACGAGATCGATATGTTGTGTGCGGGCGACCACAGGCAGGAGCTACGAATGCAACCGCACAGATGGATTGGTTGGGCTTCGACGATCGGTGCGACCACGGCGTCGTCCATGACTTGTGTGAAAACTGGCAATAGAACTCTCTATGTCACTGTCAGGCCTCACCCTAAGGTCATGATAGATACTGTAGATCTAGACGGAGATACGCTTACCCTAAGTCCTCCTCCTCGTGGGCGTTCTGACATTTATCGGCCCGAGGCTCTCACGATTTACGCTTCAGTATGTTGTTTGCTCATTTTCCATCGTGCCCCAGTCCCGTGCACTCCTGTGACGCTTTCCAAACAGACAGTTGCTGGGTTTAGTCCCCGCCGCTGTGCGGATTTTTTTTCAAGTGACGCAAATCCATTTTACCGCTAGCTACAGAAGCAAGATTCCTTTCACTCTTTGACTGTGTGCATGGCCGCCAAGCATGTTTTTTCCGCACGGCTACCTGGTGCTATTTTTTCCAATGGCATGATGCGCATGGGAAGTGTGGTGCTCGTGCTAGACTTGATTTCTATTTCTTTTCAGTTTCAACTACAATTTAAATTTCCCGCGCCAGCCGTGCGTTGGTATGGATGGATATCGAGAACAAACCGCAGAGCAGGTCAGTAAAAACACTTTATATGCCTCCTGTGCTCCCGCGTATCCCGTGGTAGCGTCTTCCCGGCTTTGATGCAACGCCGGTTGTACAGTCCCGCAGATGGAATTCAAACGCAGAATGAGATGACATGAAGAACGTTGCAGCAGCAATGTGTTTTTATTGATGTGTGCGTGTGGTTGGAACGGAAAATGGACGCAGAACGAGGATAGCAGAGCTCGAAGATTTCGATGAAAGGGACCGCGGGAGCAGCCCCCGGCTGAGCGGAGAATCATGCAGGAACCGGCGAATGGCACGGCACGGGGGGAACAAGACGTGCAGAGGAGATCCAAGAAAAACAAGAATACCCGTGCATCTGCTACAAAAAGTCCTGCGTGAGCGTGCGCAAAGAAATGGTTTCCTCGGCTGCAATGTTCCTTCCAGGAGCATGAAGATGAGAGACAGGACACGAAGCCGCGACTTCGCTTCGCGATACACGGAAGAGTCACGACTCGCTTTTACATTCAGTCTCTCAGCATCAGCGCCATCAATTCGTTGCTTGTCCAATACGCGAACCCAGTGTCAGTTCTTTTGGTCAGCTGCTCAAAGGAAGACGAAGAGTGTACGAAATACGTACAAGCACAGCTGATTTAGTACGACAGACACAGGATGTCGGCCCCCCGAGTCGTGTTCCGAGCGCTACACCGCTCGCAAGATTCGAGCACCGATATTCGACCAAAAGCGCCTAAGGCGCGTGTATCGATCGATGCGGCCGTTGGACAGAAGGGCCCGACGCAGTACGTGCTCGCCACAACAAACGTCTTCGTGGCGCTCTACTACGCTGAGGAGTTCGGATCACGGAACTCGGCGCACACTATCGTGGCAATTGATACCAAACGCCTCAACGGAGTGGATGCAATCGACCTCACCGACGGGCATGACGATCTTACATCGTTTACGGCGAAGAACCATGCGTCGGCTCACAAAATTGTCCTCATCGACGGCACCGTCCCAAGCAGCGCCATTCTGGATTCTCTGGACACCCGTCCGATCGATATCGGCAAGGAAGTCTCGGGCTACGACAAAAATGGGCGACCGTTTCAGCGGACGCGAGCGGACGACGATGAGGAGCGCAATTCGTTTGTCGAGCAAATTCCGTGGACCACCTGCCAAGAACTCGACGAGTGGGCGCGGCAGTGGCAGGATCCCGTTTTCGAAAACAGCGCAACACGCAGCACCTCTCGTGATGGAAGTCTTCCGGACGGACGGTTTAAAAAGGTTTCGAAGGGGCGGTACGTCAGGGGGAATCGCGCGGGCTATCCCTCTGTCAACAAGAAATCGAAGTCGGAGTTCGTCAAGGAAGATATTTTTTGGAGCAGCGACTTGGCATCCATCAAGCACGCTCGCCGTCTCATCGAGAAGTTCAACATAAACTACGTTTCGCCACAAGCATTCATTAACGACGCGCAGGTTTGGAAGGTTCTTCCGCAGGAAATCGAGAAGGTGCTTGTCGAGCCGTACATCAGCGGGAAATTCGTCAACTTCAACTCCAATACCGGATACGAAAACCCCCAGCACGAGTTCATGGCCGGGCTCGCGCACTTCTCGTACCACTTTACGAAGGGCGACTACCTTCTGTGCGATTTGCAGGGGACAACCTACAACTACTTGAATGCGGACGGTGAAACAGTTTGCGCCTACGTGCTTACGGATCCGGTCATTCACTCGAGGAAGCAGGGACGTTTTGGCCCGGCAGACTTCGGACAAAACGGAATCGACAACTTCTTCGGCCATCATCGCTGCGGCCGATTCTGCAAGGAGTCCTGGCGCAAACCACCGGACGCTCGGAAGATCTACGATGCCGTACGGGGATCGTGTCTGATCACGAAGACGAATCAGCTTGTAGGTACGTCGAAGGCCACCACCCTGCCGGACATCTGTGAGGAAAGCGATGAGTACGACGTCTGTAGTGAGTGCTACGAATGGGATGAGTACTCCGACTGAGCCGTTCTGACGTCTTGTTCGTATTTTTTTTCTCTTCTTGTTCTTTTTGTGTGGTCGCGAGGAACTACTTAAGTAACTACAGGAAGATTCTCGCCGAGAAATCGCCTCCTTTGAGACACTTCAGTGGCATTGAATTACGGCTTCACCCCTTCAAATGAAACAGAAACTCGAAATGCAGTTTTTTTTTTGGAATTCGCCAGCCAACGTCAAGCAGAGCAATTTATTATTATAGAAGTTTTGAATGTTTGTCCCCTTTTGATTTAAGTATCTATTCCGTACTTCTGACTTCGTATCGATTCCGTACTTACATTACGCTCCTGATGGCCTCGCTCACTGGGTCCTTTAGCAACAGATTGATTTTTTTGAGCGATCAAATACAAGAAGAACAAATGCACTTACGTACACTTTTTTCATGGAACTGGCTACGAAAGGGAAAGCGAAAGGAATTACACTTGAGGATGAGCAGCTGCAGCTACACCATGCATCACCACCGGCGAGTTAATCCAGCCCCAAGAAGTGCATGTGCACCCGGATCGGATTCGGAACCTGCTACACCAGGTGCGAACTGGTCCTCAACCTGACGCCCTGTTGGCGCCAAGCTCGCCCGAAAACGCATCCGATAGGAATCACGACGAGAGACGAGCATGTGCAAAATCTTCGAGTGTCGAAGTCGATAAACCGTAATCAGGACGAGTTTTTTACTTCTAACGCCAAAAAATCCGAAAACTCAGTCGCGCACAAAAAAAGGAGGCAAATTCGAACTTCGCCGGCTAGAGGTGACCACGACGCTTTTGAGTTCCAGCCTGTCTGTCTCCAACTGCGGCTCTTCGCACCAGGTACAGCTAAGTAGACAGGACGAGTCGCAGGAACGCGCGCTGCATGCAGCACCATCACCACTGCCACACCCGTGCCGGCCTCCATCGCTGATGCATGCCTTTTCGCGTGAGCCAGGCGGCGTGGGCGCGGCAGGTGGAGGAGAAGTTCGACCCCGATGAGTATCTTCAGGCGGATGCCGAGGCGACACGGCTCGCCAGGCTCGAGTGCCGGGGGGCGTCCTCGCCCGTGCCCGCCGTGCGCGTCGCCGAGCTGAAGAGCCGGCGGGAACGCTTTGAACATGTCAGACGCAAAGTGGACCTGATGCGCGAGGGCGGCTACTCCGACGCGGTCCTGCACCAGCAGCTGGTGCAGGGCGCCTGCGAACTCGCGTACCTGCTCGCGTTTTTGCTTTTCCTGGTCGCGCTGCCGGAGGTGTTCTTCGGGTTCGAAGATAGCGGTAGAAGTGCTGGTGAGGGGGGAAAGCGGGATGCAGCGATGGCTCTGCGGGTGGTCATGCTAGTCCTGGTAGTGGTGCGGACGGGGTTCGTGATCTACCGAGACCACGTGGTGCGGTACGAAAGGCAGTTTCAGGTACTTCTCTACTTCAGCGAACCGCCTGTCCAGTGTTTTCTTACGGAAGAAGACCATTAGTCAGTGCACACGACTCGTCACACTCACACTTATTTCTCTCGAATCATACTTGCGATATTCTCGTCTTTCACCTCCAGTTGGAGAAGGCGATCCAGCTGGCTGTGACTCACGCTTTGGAAGAGCAGGGCGAGGCTGTGAGCGGCAGAGGAGTCGTGGCGCAGCCAACGACGCTGTTGCAGGAGGTGGGCAAAGAAGACACTGTGATCGAGTTTCGCAGTCCCAGCTGGCGCTTGCGCAGCTCGCTACGCGATCCCGACAAGCTCGCAGAAGCGCAGGCCTGGACCGCGTCGAAGAGCCTCGCACTACCGACCCCGGGCGGGGGAACCGCGCGCTCGATGTCGTTCGAAAAGAAGAGCGCTCTGGCCGCACACGCGGCGGCCGCTGCAAGCAAAGTCAATTTTTATACCACGGGGGCCGGCGGCGCGGGCGCTGGCGCGGTAAGTTCCGTCACGCTGCAGCTGCCCGGCAGCCCCGTGGCCGTCGGTGGTACTAGCGATTTTTCCTTTTCCCCGGCGGCCAACTCGAAGGCAGGAACAACTGCAAGCGAAACCGACGGCGCAGCGACTGACGACGCGGATGTGCGTCCCCCACCACCGTCCGCGTGGCCAGGGTCACCCGACAGCAAGAGCGACAGCGACGAGGAGGACGAGGACGAGTGCGAGCCGGTTGCGGAGCTGCCCCTCGGGGAAGGACTCCCCGGCGTGACTCGGGCATCGTTCATCCAAAAGGGACCACTGGCGAAAGCGGTTCAGGAGCAGAACAAGATGTTGCCACGGCGAAAAACAGAGGCGGATTTACTCAGCATGCGCGACGAGGATCCGGGAGCAGGTCTTGGCGGGGGTGGGGCAAGACTCCTGGCACGCTCGCGACAGAACTCACTTTCTGTGTACGTCACAGCTTCAATGGCGCCCAACATCAAGGAAACCGGGACGATCGGAGTAGCGAAAGACACAGTAGTTGCGGAGGAGTCGGAGGAGAGCGTGGTGAAGCAGAGGAGACGGAGTTCATTAAGCGTCCCAAAGAACAGAAGGAACTCCATGCCGCACCAGCAAGCCAGTACCAGTCTTGATTTTACTTCTGCTCTACAGTCGTTCTGCGGTTCGTTTTGCGTCGATCTGTTCTTGTGCAAGTACAAAGATCGATTCGCAGGTTTCAAGTCCAGCACTTGCACAATTTTAGCACCACTTCTACTACGAACACTTATATTTAAATTTATACCTAGGTAAGCGTGGAGGCCCCCTCGCGCAGAGCGGGAATCGTGAGCCCTCGTCCCGCAGCAAAAAGAAGGAGCGGAAGGAGAACCCGTTCTCCGCTGTCTTCGGTGGCGTCGGCGAGAAGGCCGAAGCGGAGGAAGAAATTCCCTTTTTCGCAAATGACCCCCTCGCCAACTTGGTCACGACTAGCGGAAGCGGCGGTATGGAGAAAGCCTCGATCGAAACCGACGATGACGACAGCGCGATTCCTTCCTGGTTGGTGGACGCTCTGAAAAGCGACGGCTGGCAGCCACCGGACGGAAACACCAGCGCAGCGGATGTCGCGGCGGGCGCTGTCGGCGTCGGCGGAGGTGGGAGCGGGGCACTTGCTGCTGGCGGTGGGCTGTCTACCACTGCTGAATTCGATGTCTCAACGGGGGAGCAAAGCGCCCGCAACTTTCGTCTCGCTGGGCAGGTCGGAGGTGCGAATAATGCCACAGGCGTGCGTGGCGGTTCCAAGCGGTCAATACTTCCTTCGCTCCTGGGTTCGCGCCGTGCTTCATCGGTTATGCCGGTCGCAGGTCCAGACCATGTCGGCGTCGGAAATCGCCGCCCCATGCCAGCGCGGCAGGATTCTGGGCTGAACTTCCTTGGCGTGTTGCCCACCGCGAAAGGTGGTGGACTGGGGTTCTGGCGCGTGCCTTTACCGAGTCGACGAACGAGCACCATCCCGGCCCACGCGAGTCGACGCGCCAGCGCGCTGGCGCTCACAAGCCGGCGGGCCAGCACGATCGCCTCCCAGTTTCGCGGCCCCGTTTCCGAACTGCGCGACGAGAGCAATGTGATTGCGGAAAGCACATCCAGCAACGCGCTCGCGGCCGAGCACAGCTTCGTCGGCGAATTGCGCGGTGCCGGCTTCTCCTCCGCCGAGCAGCGGCTCAAACTGAGCACTAGCAGTGTCGAGGAAGAGGCGGAGGGCGAAGAGGGCGATGGGATAGGGGCGCGGAGGCCGGAAACGGGTGGAGGTGGAGCGCCAGGCTCTTCAAAAGGAACAGCGCAACAGCAGCAGGTCGGCGGTAGCAGCGGTTCGACGACGAAGCGGCGCGTGTCGATTTTCGATGACTGGGCGGACCCGGTGGAGTCCAAGATGGTAAAGCAGATGCGCAGCCACAGTGTGGTCCTCGACCGCTCGGAGTTTGTGCGTCAGTACTTCGATTCGCGCGGCGCCGGTGGTGGCAACGAGGACGTGGATCGCGCGAGACGAGACGCTTCAGGGGCCGCGGACAACGAGGAGGAGTTTTTCTGCGAGCCCGCGGACGCAGAAAACGACAGCGAAATCATCGTCCTACCCTTGTCGGAGGGCGGGGCGAATTTGTGGGGCCGAGTCGCGAACGGTGGCGTGAACACGGGCGCGCGCGTGTGGCAGTGCAACTGCCGGGACGGGTTCCACACCTGCATGTCTCCCAGGAGCACGAACGCGGCCACAACCGCGGCGGCGACAGCCCTGCCAAGCATGGGGGGAAGCATGCTCAACTCGCAGGCAGCAACCAGACGGGGAAGCGACTGGAAGGCACTTACTAGGACATGCTAGAAACCGTCAGAAACTGAACCAATATCAATTTGAATTTGTCATAAAAAACGAAAACGATTCTTCATCTTCATCACCGGCGAGTTCGGGTGCGTACACGTAGGAAGGTTGGTTCTTGGTGCACTTCACCTAATCAAAACGACAGGATTCCGGCCGTCCCTCAGAGTTTATGACGGACAGGTCGATAGTACCTTCTCCGGAAAACGAGTTGCACATCTCTGTTCTGAAGACGACGACCGTGCCACCGCCCCCAGAAATGATGTCCTTGCCTGCCGAAGGAGATGGCGAGAACAACTCCGCAACGCCAGACTCCACTCAGATGAATCAGATGCCGAACCAGAAAATTCCGCTCATCGAAACCGTGCAGCCAACGGAGCTGCAGCGGCTGCTGCAGGCACAAAATCCGGAGGTAGTAGTAATCGACGTGAGGGGAAGAGACCACGAGGGCGGACACATACCAAACAGTATCTGGATCAAAACGAACGGCGTCATCGCGAATCCTGGGTTCCTTATGGCGGAAATTAGAGCGAGAAAGGTACATTAACAGTGCCATGGGTGTACTAGTACTAGTACTAGACAAGGCAAAGGGAAGATGCCGATGCATTTTTGTGTAAGCGCGCATGCATCTTGGAAGTGAACCGAAAAACAGACCTAGCTGCATTTGTTTCGGCAATCGTTTCGCATTTATGACTATGAATGAAAATGATCATTCGTTGCGTCACCGCTTTCATCTCAACAGGTCACTTCCGTCGTTTTCACTTGCATGTATTCTGTGCTTCGCGCTCGCCGCTGCTGCTCCGCCCTTGCGCAGTACCAGCAGAAGGAGCGTCTCGAGTCCAAGCACGCCGGCTACCTGATCAAAATTCAAATTCTCGCCGGCGGCTTCCACGGCTGGCTGAACCACTTTCTTAACCAGGGCGACCACGGGGAAAAGCAGATCGAGGATTACACCAAGAGCTGTTGGACGAAGGCAACGGATGACATCGGGAACCTCGGCTACGTCCACGTGATGGACGCTCTGTGGTCGGAGGCGGGCCAGAAAAAACTGATAAAAAACCTGGAGGAGGAGCTCGAGAAGTGCGCGCTCGAAAAGCTGGCGCGCGGGGGCGGCGGGAGGGACGAGGACGAGCAGGTGGGGGGCGATGTGAGCGGCCAAAGGCCAGATGTTGAGGACGAAGAAGATGTGGGCGTGCGGCCGCATCCGCCGAGCAGTCCGGCCGGCGAAATAGTGGAGATGGACGGTCTCGGTCGTGCAGGTGGCGTGGATGCCGATGTTCTTGGGCGGGCTGCTACGGAGGGCGGCGTTGAGATGGGTTTCATGGCGGGCATAGTTGGGAACGCACAAGACGTTGAGGTTGAGCAGCAGCAGGGAACGGGAAGACAGGAGTCGCGTTATGGGGAAGTGGCCGATGAAGAAGGGACGGCGAGGCTGTCCGGTGCTGCTACTGTTGGGGCGGACGATGACAGAGGGGCAAGGTGACCCGCCGCAGCGCTCTCAGCCAAAAACAGGCACTGTATCCGGGTCTCCTGCCCATACTTCTTGCTGTCAGACGAGAAAGCGGATTTTTTTTACTCTCTCGTGGGAACCGTCAGTGTGTATTCAGGAGCTTTTGCATAGGACCACGATAGTTTCCACTTACATCAAAAGTAAGAAGCCATTTGTCAGCACAAAACTACAGTGGTGCAAAAGTGTAGTTTCAACATCATTCCTGATGCCCAAAGTATAAATTCAAGTGAGAACAACGCTACCGCAACCGTAACAAGTGAAGAACATCAACACTATACTGCAGTCGTGTACGATTTGGCACCACGCGCTTCCATTTTCTCACCGTTTCCAACCTTTAAATGATGCGAATGACAACGGACGTTGAATGCGAATGCACTGCAACCTGAAATGCATATTAATTCGGTCTATTCGCGACCGTGGAAATGCAAAAATCTCTCGCGCGCTCAAGAGTGCAACCGCGACCGGCACCTTGATGAAGCTTGTAAAGAACGATTACGAGGATAGACATCAACATCATATACATACTTACACAAGCGATGAAGCCGTCCGCCATAAGGCGTCATGTACTTCACTAACCTTCAGGAAGTAGGAGGTAGGTACTTCGGCAGACGCGGAGCGGAATAATGAACGTGAAACGTTGTAGTTGTAAATAAAGACTCATAGGAACGACGATGGGCAGCTATATTATGCTCCGCGACCAAGACGGCAAACTAGGTCTGCAAGCCGGAGTTGTCCGGCCCAGAAATATAAACACCGGCGGTTAAATTGAGTAGAAGGTATGACCGCCTCTCGTTGGCTGCAGGACTACGAGAAGCTGAGCCGCGATGTGGGCGAGTACCAGGCTGAGAGCTCGCCGTCGCGGAAGCAGCAGAAGCGGCAGCGGCTGCTCACGACGCTGCGGCACCTGGAAAAGCAGCTCTTTCAGCACTCGGAACAGCCTGCTTCGTACCACCTTCAAAGGAGCGAAATCCAGCGCCGCGCTGAATTGCTGTACTTCGTTCAGAATGCGTTGGAGGCGCAGCCGCAGCAAGCCGGCGGCAGCGCAGGATCTGCTTCTGCAAACCAGAGAAGTCCACCCCAACCACAGCACGGCACTTCGCCAGGAGGACAGTCCGTCGACCTCCTGTCCATGGCGGGAACAACCGCTGCTGGCCTCTTCAACAGAAGTCCTCGGCATCATGGTGGTAATACGAGCCCAGGGAACGACAACCTAGGCACGTACCTAAAACACACGACAGATTTTCTAATGGGAAGCGGCGGCGGAGGCGGTACCGATGCAGCTGCTGGCACGAGCGCAAGGAGCAAGGAAACGGAACTCCGTAGCCCGGTCGGATCAAGGGACATCGAAAATCCGCCGTCACCACCGATGCGCGCACAACAGCAGCTGTTCAAAGACCAGGACCAGAATCTAGACCTCCTTGCGGGCACGGTATCGTGAAGTCTATCTGATTTCTATTGATCGTAAACTTTTTCAAAGCCTCAGGGCGAGCCTGAAGCCAATGGATAAAACACGGTTGATTTTCATTTTCTTTTTCCCTCCTCTTCAGGTAACGACGCTGAAGCACATAGGGTACGAGATAAAGGATGAGGTCCAGCACCAGGACGGGATGCTGGACCATTTAGGTAATGAAATGGAAGACTCGCAGTCTAAAATAAAATCGACTGCGCAAATGCTGCGGGAATTGGACAAAGACGGCTCGCTGTGCTTCTGGTGGGGAGCAATCATCATACTCTTTGTGCTGAACGTGCTCGTCGCAGTTTTTCTTTGAGTAGGTAGCAAGCGCGGGCTGGGGAATCTAAAGATATGTGGACAACAGAGGGGGCAGAAACATCAAGATGAGAGCGTCATGACGCTGAGGTGCAACCTTTTTCCAAGAAAACAAGGACAACGACGCAGGGGACGTATCGATCCGGGAGAATTCGTCTACCGCCTACTCACTCAAGAATTGGCGAAATGCTTTTTCGACACAAACCGACTTCGACACTTGGGCGCACTGCATTTTAGCTCGTTATCATCTGGTGCTGCCCCGTTGCTTACTTACACTCATTTTGAATCATCAAACATTTCGCGACGCAAGACTGACAAACTCAGTTGAGTGACCTGTCAGTCGCAGAACTTCGGTGGCCGGTTTTCGCAGCCTGACTGTGAACCGCTACTTGCATTCGCCGATCGAACGCACACACAGCTCACGACATGCTAGATAAAATACATCGAGCCTTCGATGTGAGAGCGACGGCTGCCGCCCTTTCCCGCGCAACGTCCAACTCCTGTTGATGTTTGTCAAGGTTGTAAAACGAAAAAATTGAATTAAAAGTGAAACTACTTAGGATGAAGAAGACCTTCGAAGTCGACGACGAGGACGAGGCGACTAAGAGTATTCTATGGTAAACGCCGTCCACCGAGACAGACATGAGGCCCGCTCCGTTGGAGAAAAAGAGCAGAGCCTGGTGTTGATGGTTAAGTTGAAATAGAACGTCAAGGTACACATGATGGAGGTGGACGTAGAAAAGGTCGACACGACTTCTGGAATGTCGTATGAGCGCTTCCTGAATAGAAGTAGAACGGCACCGGCGGCCGTAGCCGAAATATGTTGGCAAAACTACTGCTGGGGATGGAGTATTGTATGAATGTTTGTTGCTGGTAACAATGCTAAGACACCGCAAGCAGAGCTTTGTTGTCTCTGCCCAATCAGATAGTGTTAGTGCTGATTACCCATAGTCCCTCGTCTCCCTGTGCCTATTTATTATTTAATTTCATCGCAGCAATGAAAATGAATTATCGAAAGGAAATGAAATCGTACCCTCGCAAACTTGCCGTCTTTGCATCGAATTATGAGGCCGAAAAGCCGCTGCCGCACCGTCTCCGCGCGACGTCCTCGTGCTGCAGTCGGACGGTCAGGGTCACGAAGGAATTTAAGCTTTAGCAGCATGTAGCGCCGTACCAGGAGGCAGCAGCGCGGTCATCGTGGCAAAACGCCAGGAAAGGCGTTCGCCGGTGTGTCACGTCAGCACATGCTGTGTGAAGTACTAAGTTGCACGACAGCACCACGTCAGTAAAACTTTTAAAAGCAGGCACGTCTCCTCGTGTGTCGTCCGCGTAGACAGAAACTGAGGCGATGCCGGAGCCAATGGGTGGAGACAACATGACGACGGGCGGTGGCGGGAGCAGTAAGGAACGGAAGGCACGCACGAAACCCCCACAGCCGGAAGCGTATGACCCGATAACGGGGACTGGTCGCTGGTTGTACGATCAAGTGATTGGTGCGGGAAGTTACGGCACGGTCTGGCGTGTCAAGGACATGATTAAAGATGCGGTGGTCGACGAGAACGGAAGGCGCCCCCACTACGCGTTAAAGGTCTCCAATTACAACAGCGGATCTGCGCCAACCTATCAACTGCACAAAGAGTACATCTACAGCGAGCTAATTCACGCGAAAGGACCGCACAAAAACTTTGTGCGCGTGCTGGAGGACCACACGAGGTGGAGAGGCACGAAGCCAATCGACGCAGCAAAGTACGAGTGCCCGAACTACAAATGGGAGGTGAAGCCGGAACCGATCATAGACGCGAGGGGAAACGCACTGCCAGAAGCGATCAAGAAATCAGGGAAGGTACGACCGATTTGTCGTCTCGTTGTGCTTGGTGGAAAAATCAATGTCACAACAAAAATGTGATGCTGATGATCTTGTTCCCAGGTCGACTACATTGTCATGGAGTTCGTTTATGGAAAACGTTTCCGCATGCGGAAGCTCGGGCGCGGCTTTACCCTGCGACAGATACGGCAGATCGTGCTCGAGTGTGCGCAGGGTCTGCAGCATTTGCAGTCGCTGACAGACGCGCTCCAACGCGACCCATCAGGAAAAATCGTGCATCGCGATTTCCGCATGGCGAATTTGATTTGGGTGCCCGGTGAGCAAAGTGGCGGCTACAACCACGCTACGTCGGGCGCGAGCAGCTCCTCGTCCTCTTCTTTAGCTGTAGCCTCCTCCGCGTCCAGCTCTTCTGCCTCTGCGATGGCGCGACTGCACACCGGATCCGGAAATAATTTTTGCAGCCACCACGACGCGGGCCGGGTGGTGATCATCGACTACGGGCTGATGACGTACGCGTGCCCGGAAAACGAGGCGAGCAAAAACCCGATTGTGTACATGCACGCGCGGGACGGCAACTACTGGATTCCGCCCGAGTGCATCCAGCGCGACAGCAGCACGTCGGGCACCATCGCCCGCAACTTCCAAAAGCCCTACGGCTCGCTGGACGTGTACAGCCTCGGCATTCTCATCGCCGAGCTGGTGTACCCGCTGCGGCTGGGGCCGAACCGCCGCATGGACGCGCACGAATCGGACCACTCGCTGGAGCAGCGGCGGCGGTACCAAGACAAAATGTACGAGCGGGTACGGGACTCGGATCCGAGCATGATGCAGTGCCTGGGAAAGGTGGCGAAGAGCTTCGGGTTCAGCGAAGAATTGCTCACCAGACTAACTTAAGGAGGGGATCAACCTATTTTCCTGGGCAGTGGTCTGGTGGTGGCGGTCTTGTAGTTCGTCTCGTAGTTGGTCTGGTACGTATGATACGCGCAGGGGGTGGCTTGTATTCTCTTGAGGTTGGTCTCATATTTTGTCTTGTATTTGGTCTCGTATTCGGTCTCATTGTGCTCGGTACTGCTAGGG
>RXOD01004200.1:0-26177 GCA_005223375.1 Amoebophrya sp. AT5.2
CGAAGTTTCCCGAAAGGAAGCGCGCGGGCGATGGATGCCGTTTCTGTTTGTTGCGCCCTGAATTCTGTCCACTTGTCCGAAAAGAAGCCGTCTGCGCCGTTGTGGTTCCCCCTCGATTTCTGTCCATTTGTCCGAAAAAAAGCCGTCTGCGTCGTTGTGGTTCCCCCTCGATTTCTGTACATTTGTCCGAAAAGAAGCCGCCTGCGTCGTTGTGATTCCCCCCCGAATTTGGGCAATTTGTCCAAAAAGAAGCCGCCACTGCGTTCGGCGAAATTTCCGGAATCCCGGGCCGGTTACAGGTTTTCGCTATCGAGTCCGTCCAAAAAAGAGCCAAAGCCGTCCAAAAAAAAGCCGCATCCCTTTAGAAAATATAATAGATAGAGGTACAACGTCGGCATGCGCAAGCGCATCCGCATGAAAGAATAAAAAGAGCCAAAGTGGCATGCTACGACTACGAGCGATCCTCGTTTCGTGAAAGAAAATATCCTACTCGCAAACGCATACGCATTCGGCATTGGCGACGGCGAGGTATCAGCAATCTACTATAATTTCGATTCCAATTCTCATCGGCACCGGCAGCTCGTAGAAATATATCTTTTGCAGCTGCAGCTCCTGAACGACCGCGAGTCAGGAGCCTAGTTCTCGCAGCGAATCAGTTCGAGTTCAGCGATCCATCCGCGAGCTCTTCCGAATTTTCACGCGTAGAAGAATCAATTCACGGCACCTCACGAGGGGATCTTCGTTCGAAATCACATTCCTACTCGTCCGAATGCACATGCACGAGGACGAGCACGACAGCAAAAGCAAAACTAAACTTAACAATATTAACAATCAGTAGATTATTACTTCCGAGGAAACTGGTACTGATCTGCTCTGGTACCTGGTAGTGCTTCTGGTGATGACCACTAGGACGACCACGAGCACGACGTGGTGCGCATCGAACACCCACTTGCCTCGGTGCGGCCACGAATCGAAAGACACGCCCCGGGCAAGCGGACGGCAGCGCCAAGATTCGTGGGAGCGTTGAAGACGTCGAAGCTGCTAGATGCAGACATGCCGTCGTTGTAGCAGCGAAGCTGCTCTGCGCGCGCCCCTTTCGTTTTTGATGTCATTTTCTGGCCGCGAGGCTCCGTTCGGGCAGAAAAAAGTGTGAGGACAAAGCATAGTCCGTCGCTGCATATCCACAAAAAAGTTCATTCTTATCGTTTCTCCTCGTTTAGGAGGTGGACGGATCTTCACGCAGCTGCACTGGTGCATTCTGATTCTTTCTCGGCTCCATTTGAAGCGTCGTCTGTCTCTGTGTTCTCTAGAAAATCGCCACCCTCCAATGACGTGGAAGAATGCAGATGCACAATCACCTGATAGGAGGTACTCAAGTGTGGTAGATCGAATCATGTTCACACCAGGCCCAGTTCCAGATCGAAGTGGTCTTTGGATGACATTATCCCGTCCGGCATCACACCGTCTGGCCCCTTCTCTTCTTTCTCCAGGTCTTCTCTGTCCGAGCTTCGGAGGTTGCCTCCTCCCGGAGCCCCCGGAAGCAGCATGTCGTCGGGCAGTACCCCGTCTGGCCCTTTCTCCTCCTCGTCGTCCTGATCCACGCTCATTGCGGAGAGCTCCTTTCCGGTCGCCAGGCCCTTCACCAGCGACACCGAACCCGGCCGAGCTCCACCTGATGTCGGAGAGTTTATCCCCCCACTCGGGGACTTTCCCGTCGAGGGCCCTTCCACATTAAATGTGCCGCCTAGTATTCCACCGCTCCTCGTCCCGTGCGCACTCACAGGCGTTTCCGGATTCGGGGGACCCGGACTGCTCGCCACAACCTCCACATTTTTATCTCCCGCGACCTGCGCGCCGCCCTCCTCTTCGTCGCTGAGCAGCAGCAGGTGGCGCTCCTCGAGGCGGATGTCCACGTGGTCATCGGCATGAACCAGGTGCTCGAACACGTCGGTGCACATCAAAATCTGCTTCTTCAACGTGTCCAGCGACGGCTTCACGAGAAACTTCACGTTTTTCTGCCGACAGCCCTCGGAGAGCCGCTCCTCGGTCACGCGATGCAGCGCCTCGCGGTCGGCACGTCCGTCGCCGAAAGCAAGCACGTTCTTCCAACGCTGGTTCGGGTACCGAGAGTAAAATGCCTCGATCACCTGCGATGCGGGGGAAGAGTTTGTTGTGGTTCTTTGCGAAGTTGGTCTGGCTGTGTAAAAGAACTCACTGACAGTTGCCCCCGTACTAGCGGCCACGTACGATAATACGGTTATGGGGGGGAGGGGGCAATGGGACGACATATATCCACGGGCGTCGCCATCGCCTCGCTCGTCGTTCTACTTCTACTAGTTTCGGATGTTTATATGCGTATGTCGCTGTCCATGTTTAGGTCCAGGTGGAAGTGGAAGATGTCGATGTGAATGTGTCTGTGTGCATGTCGCTACTAGAAACATCAAACGAAAGCGAAACTTACAACATCGAATGGTCAGCCAACAGCAAATCCAACAACAAAACCTAAGAGCTACAGCTACTCCTACTCATAATATTTTTTTACTATACCTCCCTGAACGCGTGCGTTTTCCAGCCCGCCGGTGATTCCACTCCTTTTGGTTCGAACGTGGACCTTGCGCTGATCACCGTCATTTCCGAGAGTAGCTCCCAGAGGTCCGGCAGCCACTTTTTGCACGACACCTGCGCCCACCCCGTCTCCGCGTTCGTGATGATCACAACCCGCCCGTACTTGAGCGCGGTGCGAATGAGCCTCTCGCTGATCTCCGCCAGCTCGCGCAGCCCCTCCTGCAGCGCCGGACTCAACCGGTCAAACTCCGCCCGGGGGTCGTTCACCGCGAGGCCCAGCGATTTGACGTAGTAGGACGGGTGCAGCGTGTCGTCCCAGTCGAAAATGATGATGGTCTGCTCGGGAGACGCGTACTCGGCCTGCGACCCGGTGGTCATCTCGGACATGGTGCGCGTGTGGCGCCCGGAGTAAGAGTGCGAAGTGGTGTGGGAAAGGAACTGGTGGGCGGATGCGGAGGTGAACTGGTTGTGGGAGGAGGACGAGTTTGAGGAATGGTGGCTGTAGGTGGACACCAGGTTGTTCATCGACGCGGCGTTATTCATTGAGGCATTCTGCAGCTTCTCGGCGAGTCTATCGAAGTCAGAGCTGCTGGAGGTGCGCTCGGGCTGGAGCAGCCCCGGCGGGGGGACTGCTCCTGTTGCTGTCGGAGGTGGTGGTCCCGCGAAGAGCTGCGCAGGCGGGCCCTTGGGAGCGGTAACCAGAGCCGAGTTCGGCGTTGTACCGCCGGAGGTTGTAGGAGCCAGCATGTAGTTGTCTTCCCCTCCTTGCAGAGCTGTGAGCATGTTGTAGCTTTCTGCGGTGTCGGTTCTGGGCCTGCGCGGCGTCGCCGCGATGAGGGACGGGTGGTGCAGGATGATGGTCTGCTGCTGCTGCGCCAAGGAGGGCTTTCGACCGGAAGGGGTGGAAGCGCCGGACTGGGGAAACATAGCGGGACTCGTAGTAGTGGATGCGAGGACGATGTGCCTGCTGGGAGAACCGCCTGCTGCAAATGGGTTGCCGGGGGTGGTAGCGTTGGGTGGCGTCGGCGGGGGTTGGCCGTGGCCGTGGGCGGCAGGCGTAGCCGGGTACTCGACGTAGCCATCAGCCATGTGGGCGTCAAAAACGACATGCTCGTGACCCTTATTGTCCGAGCTGGGCGCGGACGGTGCAGCTGGATCCACAAGATTAATTGGAGTTGGAGCGGAGCTCCGCTCACGATCGTCGTAAATGTAGCTCGACTGCGGCTGCAGATGCTGCAACTCCGGTGAAGAACCTGAAGAGGAATCAATAGTTTCATTTTCACCGGAGCTTCGCGCCGAACTACGGAGCTTCGCGTCACCCAACCAAAGAATTTTTTGTACCTTGTTTCCCATTCCCTTTCACACCTCTATGAAGCATGGAAGGACGTGCTTCAACTTCCGGTTCTCAAGTTCGCAATCAAAAAGTTAAAAGTTCAACCTCGCAGTAGACTTAAAGTAGGTACCTCCTGACGTGCTCCCAGTTTTGCCGTCTCTTTCCCCCGGAGCCCCTCCTCCCGCCCCTGTTCCGCTTCCGAAGCCAAACACTCCCGAAAAGGCGCTGCTTTGCGACCGCTGGTTTGACGTCGACGAGTAGCCTCTTGGAATCCGACTGAGACTCGTCCCATTGTTTCCCAAGTCCTGCACCAGCTGGACCTCCACCTTCTGCGAGAACCTTTTTCTGTCATATTCCGGACTGTTCATGGCCTCGTCGGACCAAGGATTTCCGTCGATGCTGAACGTCCGTCTCCCCGACCGTTCCCGGTTCATCTTTCGGCTCAACGCAGCGTCTGTATTTTTATGCGGGAGCAGCGAGTGGAGGTCGTTGCGGTGGTCGTAGGAGGTACTCAGAATCTTCCGCTCTCCCTGGTTTTTCCTGCTACCCGCCGCGGCAACCTCAGCAGTCCGCTCCATGTTGCGGCCTCGCGCGAAGGCGAGCGGCTCTTGCTGGTGCAATTCGCCGGCCGCTTCGGCGGTTGGGGTGGAGTCGCCCGTCCTCGGGTCTCCTGCTGCTGGAGACGAAGCGGTCGGCGAGTCTGCCGCTGCAGTCGCTTTTCTTGGGGGCGGCATATATCTCGTCGGCGCGGGCGGCGACGGAAACACGACTCCACCAGAAGCGCTCCGCGAAGGATGCGCCACAGCCACGCCTACAGGACTACTCGAACCTCCCGACACTGCACCTTCTGAACTTGTTCGCTGCGGCTGCTGCATCAACAAAGCCTTTGTGCTCGCCTCTGCCAGCGTCTTCAGCGCAGCCGCCTCCGACTGTCCTTCGCCTCGCTGCTGACGAGGCTCGTCTGCATCTTCCAATTCCGATGGTTGTCCTTGTCCTGCTTCACAAGTATCATCGGCCACTCCCTTGGATGGAATTATCGGCACAATTCCTGCTGCGCCGCCACCCTCCTCCACGTCCACCATTTCGGCGTCATCCGTCTCCAGAAAGTGACAATTCGATGGCGGGTACCCAAAACTCCCGGCCGCGCTCATGCCCGACTGGAGGCATGAGCTCGTCGGCACAGCACTCGACGCCAGCGCTTCCGCGCTCGATTCCGGAATCGGCGCCAGATTGTTGATGCTGTTCAATTTCGACGACATGGCGCTGTGTCCACCTGCTCCCCCGTGATACGACGACAGCTTGTCGCTTCCCGTGGACTCTGACGTCGCCTCGACATCATGTCCCGCACGACCGTTGTTGTACTCGTCCAGATCATTCGAGCTCGCGATAACCAAGCTGCTGCTTCTCATCTCTGCTCCTACACAACTCTCGTCCCCGGCTCCTGCCCGAGTTCGGTGACCTTGTTCCTTCGCCCGATTTAATATAATCGCGCTGCTCGCATGCATCACCTGATCGTCGTCGTCGCCGCGCGGTGAGTGCGGCTTAGCCGGTCCCTGCTGGTATTGCGTCTGCGCCGCCGGTGAATGAGACCCAGCGCGCGGAGACCACAGCAACTGATGATAGCCACGCCCATCACCCGCCCGCGAGTGCTGGGAGCCGAAATTTATCAACCCCAGTGTAGCACTTTGAACGGGGTCCGAACCGACGCCCCACTGAATATCGGCGACGGGGGCGGGAGTGGTATGTCGCGAGCCCGTGCTGGTGTTTCCGCCGGGAGTATCTGTGTCGTGTGGCACGTCATCAATCACGCCGTGCTCCCGTCGGGAAGCGAGTAGCAGCTTTTCCTCCAGAAACCGGTCGTGGTCCACGCCGAGCTCCAGCTCCAGCGAAAGACGCTCTTTGTCTCGTAGGGCTGCCGCTTCGAGGTACTTGCCAAGCCGCCCGTCGGCTGATTCCATAGCAACGACCACCTCCATGCTCGTAGTCGCTTCCATTCTTTTGGACTTCTTGTGTTGTATTCGTGGTGATCGATCGTAGCACGAACACGAAGATGAACTTCTTCCCGCCCGATATTAAAAAAATATCAGTAATTGATGAGTGGGTACACGGTGGATGAGTTGTGTGGTTGTGTCTTGATGTTGACCAAGAAACGATAAACGAATACAAGAAATCGAAAAACACTCGATGCAGTATGAGAATTTTTATGCTAAGGACTTATTTACTCTTCAATCCGCATTTTTTGGCGTCTCCTCCGCCACTGCAGCAAGGGAAACAAAATTCCAAGTTTATCTCACATGTTCATCCAATTAGATCGATGCGATTCCTTAATACTCTACCTAGAACTAGTCGCGCACCGACATGCTGATTCTGATCGAGAATATGTGTGGGTCTGAGCCATTTTGGGAGCCTGGTTTGTCGCATCCAGAGAGAAGTAGATACTTTCGGATCAAAATATGCGGTGCCCCCGTTCTCAACTTCTAGTACCTCCACGTGCCAATTGTTACCGGTGCAGGATTATCACGACATCTGTTTCTGTTTTCCTTTTATACCTTCGGTGACAGATGACACAGGCGCGCCTAGCTACTACTGGCTTAGTCAAAGAAAAAACACAACCGACTCTGGTCGTCCTGTTTGCCGATTTGCCGCTTTGTTTTTTTTTCGCGAACGTGATCCATCGGCGCCCCTGTTCGAGGAGGAGCCGGATAGTCATTGTTCCTTCAGCACAGACACAGGATTGCATACGCAGATGCAGCCAAGTGCGCGTAACAGAAAGTATCTACTTACTTATTCGAAGGCATCGCCCTGTACACCGGCGTCAGCCATGGGAACACACAGACATCACACAGTTCGCGAACTCAGGGATCATCCAAAGCCGTGCTATGGACAGCGCCTCTGCGCCTTGCTTGTCTGTGGCTATGGGCGCGGATTTTCGTTCTTTAGATCTTTTTCGATTTGCGCCTCAGCGCATTGAAGGGCAACATCGCCGCTTTCCTCCACCGTCCGCCCGTGGTGCCGCTCCTGACTGACATCTGTGACAATGAATAGACTGACTGACGTTTCTCGTCGGACCGCTGACTGACAATAAAACCGAACAACAAGCTGTGACTGATTTAAAAATGATTGATCCAGATGATCTGCTTCTGCTGTGACTGATTTAAAAATGACTGACGCGGTGTGGTCGTCGGGTGAAGGAAAAAAAAATAGCGGCACTCCAATGCACGTCTTCTAGAAAAGATGTACGATCGAGGCTAAAAATGATCGCTAACTATGATGAAACGAAACTTCGATCGATCGCCGGTATGCAATATCTTTGTCTTTCCAGCCGGCGCTACTCCCCTCGACCATGCAGTTCCAAATCACTCGTCCTGCTTTAGATTTTGTCCTGACGCAGAGCTGAGAAGTGCAAACGTGTGAGCTACTTAGCACCGCTGAGGATCGCCTTCGCCTTTTGCGCAGCTTCGATTTCGGAGCCCATGGCCTCCTGGCGCTGGGTAAAGAACTTGAGTAAGAAGTCGCAGTCATTGTGGAGCGCGGTGTTCACCTTCGACAGGCCTTCGATGTCGTTATTCGTGTTGGTCAGATCAGTTTCGGTGTTTGTCTTCTCCTCGGCCTGAGTAGAGTGTAGGGTGACGGGGGTGGCATCCATTGGCTTGCTTGTTCATTTGTTCGCGAATAAAAGCTAAAGGACAAGGTCAAGGAAAGGTCGGCGCTAGTGGGGCCGGGCGACCATTCAGGTCAATGCTTGTACAGGCAATTGCGCTCGAAGAAGTCTAAAAATCCACCAGCACATTACGGAATCAGATCGGCGAGTATACAAAGGCTGTATTTGCTTCTAAATTTGAATTTTCAATATCAATTTCAGTACCTTGTTTGCCCTGCTTTCTTCAAGGGAGGCTACGGTTCCGTAGCTTGCGTCGAGGGCTGCGTTTGAGTCCGCGATGTACTTTTCGTAGTCCCGCTGCGCCTCTCCTTCCGTCTTGATGGCGTCTGCCTCCAGCTCCTTCGAGTCGGTCATGATTTTGTCCATCATCGCCAGCACGCCCGAGCCCGCGTCCTGCTGCTTGTACCCCGACAGCGAGCCCGGCATGGGCGTCTGCTTCTGCTTTCCCTGCTCCGCGGCCCCTAGCTGCGCCAGGCTCGCCTTCTCGTAGTGGTCCGTGAGCACCTTGAGCGCCCGGGCCAGCACCTTCTGCATTTCCCGCTGCTCCACCACCGTCTTCTGGAACTCGGCGTTCTCCGCCTCGCGATCCTGCTCGGCCTTCTTCATGTCCTTCTTCGTGGCCGCGATCGACTCCTTCTCCTTCACGACGTCCTCGTCGCACTTCGCGATTTCCTCCGTCAGCGCCGCGATCTTCTCCTCGGCGAGCTGTGCGGCCCTTTTTGCCTCCGTCGTGGCCTTCTCGTTGCCCTTGATATCAACGCCACAGCTGTCCCTTGTCTTCACGTCCGCCGCCATCTGGGCCTTGATGTCCGCGACGAGCGCGTCGATCATGGCCTTCACTTTCGTGAACGCGTCCAGCTTCGTGGCCTCGGCGACAAGAGCGAGCTTGCGCCTCTGCAGGTGGATGTCCTCGTTGATCTTGGCCGATTGCAGGTCGAGGTTCAGCTCGTTCCAGGAGGGAAGCGAGTTCAGAGCCTGGTTCAAAACCTGGTGATTGGAGGGAAGATTGATTCAGTTTGGTTCCATCGAATCTCATTGGGGTGATAGAACTCAACATAGAGCAGGCGATAACAGTTGTGATTTGGCAGTACGGAATCGACGGACTTCTGCAGGCCATCGTGAGCCTCTGCGATATGATTGCATTTTCCAAAAATCTAAATCCTCGCCGCAAAAATCTCGGAACAACAGAGGAGAGAGCGAACAAGAACAACATAAGTACCCGGTATGCCCCGTCCCTCTTTTCGCCTTCCTTCCTCATTTTTTCCATCCGGACCTGCACGAAGGCCGGCGGCGCCTGCAGGGCCCCGCGCGTCTCGTCCGACGTCATGATCTCGATGGCCTTTCCGACCGCCTCGATCTCTGCGCTGCGGGCCTCAGACCGCAATTTCCAGTCCACGTCGATGTTGGTGCACTGGTCTTTCACCTCCAGCAGGACGGTCGTGTCGGCGTCCACCTTCGCGCGGATCTTCTTCAGCTCTTCCTTGCCCTCCGTCCCGAGGAACTTGGCCTTCCCCGCTAGCGCCGTGTTGTCCTCGAACGACTTGCGCGCGGCGTTCAGCTGCTGCGTGGTAGAGGCCTTCAGCTCCTTGTAGGCCTTCTTCTCAGTCGCAATCTTCTCCTCGAGCTCCTTCAGGTCGGACGAGAACTCGTCCTTCATCGAGGAAAGGATACCGAAGATCTGCCCGGAGCCGGAGGAGTAGCCGGCGAGGTGGCCCGCCTTCTGCAGGAAGGCGGTTACGACTTGGGCGGCGGATTGCTGGTCGAGGGCCGGACGGAAATCGGCTGTGGTAATCAGTGTAAATGCAGTTCGTTGTCGTGTAGTTGTTAACATCTTCTACAATTCATGCTTTTTCCCCCGATCTCAGATCCTCGCACATCTGTTCGCGTCTGACCCTGGTGAGAGACACAGAGCGCAGCACGGCAAACTACTTCCTTCTAGACGCGAACATTCGCACACCGCTTACGGTTCCGCGCGGTTTTGCAGCGTTGGTTTTTCTTTTTTCGAGCTGGAACTGCAGCAACCAGAACTACCAAGTAATAAGAATCTTACGCGCACGCGCAAGGCCAAGTACAATCAACAAGAACACGGGGGTGCAGTCACGCTAGATATTCCTCACAGAGAGCGCTCGTCAAGGCCCACATCCCCCCTGAACACAAAATTTCTTACCTCGCAGCGCCTCTCCCACTTTCCTGCCTGCTCCTGTTTCCGTCTGCAGGAAGGATTTTTCCACCCGCACCTCGTGCTCGCGCCCGTACATGATTCGGGCCTTTTCGTTCGCGTAATGCACGCTGCTCTGCAGCGCGGACACTAGCTCCGGGTGGGTCTGCAGCAGCGATTGGTGCTTTCCCAGGATCGTGAGCGCGTTCTCCAGCGCCGATATCGTGGAAACCGTTTCTGCCTCCTCCTCCTGCATCTCCTTCGTCGCGGCCTCGTACTGTTCCTCGGCGTCGGCCAGCGCCCCCTCCAGCTTTGCCACTTTTTTCTTCGCGTTCTTTGCGTTCACCTCGTACTCCCCCACCTTGCCGGCGTGCTCGTAGATCTCGGCCTCGAGGGACTTGGCGGCGGCCTTCCCCTCCGCGATGGAGGCGGAGAAGTCCTTCAAGTTGGTCTTGCACCAGCACTGGAGGTCGTCATACAGCTCGGCGTCCTTCTTCGTCTCCTCCTCCAGGCTCGCAGCCATCTGCTGCAGAAGGCCGACCACCTTCTGGATGGGCGTGAGCGCAGCGCCGGAGGCAGCATCGATGTTGCGGGACGTGAGGAGCAGACCGAGGCCCAGCCTCGAGGCGCGCGGAGGCCGCATCCTACTTCACCCGCTTCAAATGATGTCTACAAAGCAGCCTCCGGTAGACCTCGCCAGCGGTCGCTACCTCCGACGTGCAGCTCTCGGTGACCCCTCGCTCCGACTGCCTGGTCACTCTACTTAATTTTTTGTGTCGAGAGAGAGAGAGAGTAAAGGGCGCGAGCACAAGGAATCGGTTACGTACGTTATTTTCCGATCTTTTAAGGGGCAGATTGACGAACGCTGATCCTCGTCCGTACCAATGTAGGACACGGAGCACGTAGTTCCAGGAAAGCACCTCAAGGGGACCAACGGAGGGAGCTACACTGTTTCGCCTTCGTGCTGAAATCGGCCGCTGCTGGCGAAGAGAAAATTGGCGAACACGACCTGTCGTGGTGAAAATCTGTAGCATAAAAAAATTTTGATGTTGAGCACGTACCAGCACCTGAATGGCGCGACTATCCGAACTCCCTTCTTTTTCTCCCTGCCATCTGCACCCACGCATACTTTGCCGAACCAGCGGTATCTTCCGCTTCCGCGTTTTAAAAATAGCGGTGCGACTTGTAATCGGAAAAGAGAATGATCGTAAAAAATGGGCTGAACGTACTCGGATTCCTGATACTGAAGTTGTCTGCAGCTGCACGAATTAATTTTTTATAGAAAAGTAGGAGGATCCCATTGGCGGTAAGAAATGAAGCTGAAAGCTGAAATTGTCCACGACGGCTCTTTGGCCGCGTGACGCACGTACTTCTACGCCAACTCGTGCATTTAAAAATGCCGATCGGTTACAGTCCACAAGCTGCGCTGAAGCTCCTGACAACTTTGCATCTTCTTGATTACCGCAGCTTCCGCCCAGCCTTCGCTTCTCGGCTTGCTCCATCAGCTTCCATCGTGCTCCTGCTGATGCTCATCCTCATCGTTCAATACGTGGTCCCGAACGCGTTCACGAAGAGCGTCTCGCTCACTCCCGTCCGCAGCGGCACGAATTTGCCCATGTTCCCCGGACCGCTTCCGCTGATCGTCCCGCCCGCGCCGCCGGCAAACCCGAACTTACCGCGGCGGGCAGACACCTTTTTGTCAATCTTGTCGATGTGCGACAGCCGCCACTCGGACTGCGCCTGAATCAGCACCTTGTTCAGCGACTGCACCTTCCCTTCGTACCCAGAATGCTCGTCCTGCAGCTTCTGGTGCACCTCCTGCAACTTGCGCAGCTGCTCGAACATGTCGGACTTCTCGCGGAGCCGAACCGCCGCGAGCTCCTCGAGCCTGATCCATGAGTAGTACCAGTACCAGTACGTACACGTAGCCACGAATATAAAATTGCAGGAGACCACGAGAGGCCAAAATTGCAGGAGACGCATCAACATTCTTGAAAGCTTCTGAGTTTCACAGAAACAATACTCCTTGTATTTCTCCTCCGTTTTCCTGTACTCCCCCTCGAAAAACCCCGCAATTTGTCGGAGCACCACTTCCCGCTGGCACTCCAGCGCCTTCTCCTCGCTTACCACTGCCTCTAGTTGCTTGTCCTTTTTCGCGTGCTCTTGCTTCATCGAAGCCTGCTTGTCGACCCACGCGGCTTCCAGAAGTTTCAGCTTCTCTCTCTCCTTGCCGATGTCTGCCTGCAGCTTCTCCCGTACTGCCACGCCGTCGGTCAGCCCAGATTGCAGCGACTCTTTGCGGCAATAATCGAAGTCCTTCTCGGTCCGCAAATGATTTTTCTGCTGGACAATGGACTCCGTGACATCGATTTCTGAAGTCTGCGTGTTGGGGACGGTCTTCTGCTTCCACCTGGTGACGGTTATTCCAGGGAGAAGATGGACATTATGGGGAGAAAACTGATAGAATAAAGGCAGCAAGCCCGAGCGACGATTGACTCCTGGTCCTGAACACGAGTTGCTACATGATCTCATGTTCGCTTTTGAATTTGCCGAAGGCGATTGATTCAATCTCAACCACAACCTCATCATCGTTGTGGTACGGTCCCGATGTAATTTTTTCTTAATTCTCATAGACGTGATTCCAAGTGTGAGTGTCACGGTCACGGAGCAGCACCCCAGAACAAGTGTCTTTGTACTTTTCCGAGCTCCTCTGCAGGTTTCCGCAATCTTTCGCCAACAGCTTGCACTCGTTCGTCAGTTTGGCGACTTCCTGCGAATACCGGTCGAACTCAGCGCGCCTGATTGCGCGTTCCCGCGTCATGTCACTTAGCTCCTCTTTCTGCACCCTGTTCATTCCGCTCGTCGGGGCTTTCGCATCCGTAGCATTTGGCCGCAAAACATTTGGAGCCCCTCCTGATGCTTGTTTGTCTTTCGCTCCTGTATCATGTCCTTCTTGCTCGGGATCTGCCACCTCGGCGTCCGTAGTCTTGCTACCTGCTCCCGCGAGCAATCCTGATAGCTTTTGTAGTTCGTCCATCTTTTCCGCAATGCGGATTTGCAGTTGCTGTCGCTTCTTCGACAGCGTGTTTACACGCTCGTAGCACCACTTTTGCCGCGCTGCCTGCCGCCGCGGTGTCTCCGGTTGCTCGTGCAGGTCTTGCACTGGTGGCGCTTTCTTGCTCTGCTTCTGTATCTGTTCCACGCTACTTGGTTTGCTGCGCGGTGCGGGCGGGTTTTTGCCAGTGCTCTCGCGGACGGGCGCTGCCACGGGTGCCGTGGCCGCTGCAGTCCTGGCCGCCGCAGCTCTGCTCGTGCTGCTGGCGCGGCCGACTACGGGGCCCGCGGCCTTGCGCGGAAACCGCAACTGCAGTGGCTGCCGAGCAGTAGCGGCCAACGTGTTAGGACGTTGCACTAGAGGCGCGCCCAACACGGCCGCAGCTGCCGTAGCGTCGGGCGAGCCTGCCATTTTCTCAAGGCTTCGTGATGTGGTATCCCTGCTCCGAACTACATCGCACAGGCACAACCATCAAAACCTGTGATCTTCTACTTCTATTACTTACTTCAGAAGCAGCTGCAGCTGCTGGGAAAAGAAGTGATTCGTACTTATTCTACATTTGCGGTTTTCTATATACAATTCCATTCTAATCGGCTGGGCCTGCTATGATGTGACCGCTCGTTCTATCAGTTGCTGCACCTTTCTCGCTCCTGAGGAGCTTTCAATAGTAGGATGCTCGAACCATACGGCGTGCTCCATTTGAGGACTCTCTCGTAAGAAGCATTTTTTCCAAGCTCCTCGGTGTTTGCCGACAGTCAGAATCAGAAACATTCGTTTGGCTCGCTGCCCGTTCAGGTTCATGTTGCACAGCGAGTGCCTGAGCGCTTGAGAGTTTCATAGAGTCGCGGTCGCTGCTTCAGCTTCAGGTCCAAGATTTTATAAAGCCGTCGGAACGGGCAAAGATCTTGCGTTGATGGCTCCTCAAAGAACGATACTCCTGTCAGTCAAGATTTCATCGTGCTGCATATTGTCATGATTTCAATCAAGTGCAAACAGGTGCTCGAAGATCTCCAACGCCATCCTCATCAGGTCCGGCGTGCGGAGCACCGGCTACATCGACGGCAGAAGCGTCGTCATTTCCCATTCCCTGTCCGCTTCCTCTTCCCCCGAGCGGTTTTTCTACGTCTTCTCCAGTTTCGCAAAAGCCTTCCCCGACGCCATCTTCCGACGCTTCGGACCCCGTGCCCTCCTCGTCCTCACTGTCAGCGACATCTGCTTCTGATTTCTGCTCTTCCTGAAACAGCTTGAATCCTCGGAAGAGCTGCTGCGCTTCCTTGGTCTCCAGAACAGTGCACCCGATGAAGGCCGGCGTGAGCTCGACGACAAAGAGCACGTCCGGCTCGCAAACATCGATGGATGCAGAAACGCCACCAACATTCTCGGGCATTTCCACTTGCATTTGTTGCAGCTCTTTCTTTATCGTGTCCACCAGGGCTTCCCGCCCGAACTTCCGGCAGTTGTGGTGCGTGAAGTCCACGTTCCACGTGAAAGACATCTGCTGCTCTCCGCCTCCGGTTCTCGGTGGTGGTGGTCGTGTAGTCACTGTGGCTGCGGGTGTGTTCATGCTGCAGCCCACGGGTGTTGCAGCTTTTCTGCTTTTTTCTCTCTCGGACAGGATCTGGGGCAATAGCTTTTTCAGGAGTTCGCCGAAGTTGTTCAAATGCGGGGAGCACATGTAGTCTAAGGGCGTCATCCGAATCACATACTTGCCGCAGGAAGTTGAGGTCCCACGAAATAGCTCTTTGGCGACGCTACTCGGCTTGTTGAACGCAAGCACCCGCCGCCGCTGCTTCCGCACGGCCTGGAGCTGTTTCTCGGTGGCCTCCTGTAGCGCAGCTTCTTTCTTCAGGGATTGAAAGAAGGCCGGGGGCTCGTACTCCGCCGCCTCGAGAAACGCTACGCCGCGCGAGAGATTCTCGACGAAGCGCCAGCCCTTGCGCGACTGCGTTTTTCTCCGCTCGCGGAGGCCATCCAGCTCCGCAGTCAACGCGTCAGCAAGCGAAGGGACACCAGCCGCTGGCGGCGCGGATGCCGCATCACCGTCATTCAGCACTCTGCGTCGCTTCGCGGCAGGGCCTCCTGCTTCTTCGTCTCCAGGTTTGGCACCCTGTTCATGACGTGTTTTCCCTTCATCATCAACAGCAATTGCCCTACTGTCGCCTGGTGCCGCGCCCTCCTCCAGGACGGCAGGAGGAACACAAGCATCGAAAAAGATGCGGTCGGATATCTGATTCAGAAGGTCAGCCGCCTCCTTCGTCGCCTTGGGCAGCAGACAGGGCATAGTAGCAGTTACCAGCACGCCGGGCGTCAGCTGCCGCACATTTTTTCCCCCGCCTTTTCCTTTCCCGCTCCCCTTCGACTTGCCGCCGCCCTTGTTATCCTTGCCCTTGCCGCCGCGGGGGGCCATTTTCTCTTTATTTACGGCAAACGACCAAACACAAAGAAATTATGAAAAATCACCACTTGCTAGCTTAGAATCAACTGCTACTTAGCTACACGCGTACGGTAGGGGGAAGTCGGCACTGGCGAATGAGTCCTGGAGTCAGTGAGAGGGGTATGGGTGAGTGCTCAATCAATCAATCAATCAATCAATTCGTTTTCATTCCCTGCGAGCATTATCAGAGAAGTACGTGCAGCTACAAAATCGTCCAAGCGGGTTCAGCTTCAGGTGTTGATGTTGAATCAGAACAATACACAAACACAAACTCAACGATCCGGATCCTTGCAATGAATTTATACGATCTGGATCCTCACCGAATGACTCAAGTCCAAGCTTGACGCCTGACTCTGACGTGCTCAAGCTCATATAGCGTCGAACATCATCAGTCATTAATTGAAGCGCTTTGTGTTTCTTTTCTTATAATACAAATACGGAGCAGGCCTTCCGTACGTGCGCTTCTTTTACCGCCAAGTAGCGCCAGCTCTGCTCGTGGCGCGGGGCCACCAGTTTTGCGCCTTATATTTGACCGGTGGAAAATTTAAAGTCTAAAGGTTTTCCGACTTCTCGATACCGAACGCAAGTCGTCCAGTTCAAGTTCAAAGTGGCTCTCAAACAGGACCGAGAACGGTGTTAAATCTGGAAAAGGGACTACACCGCATGGATGACGGTAAAATACAATTACAAGCTGCTGCTGATCATAATCAATGAAATTATTGCACAGCTAAGTGTTCTCTTTGCCTTTGGTGCGTCCTTTCTTGTTCATCGTACAACACTATAGTTATAGTAAGACTAAGATTTATAAAGTAGAACGATTACGATGTAGTAGGCATTTGTTATTACGATGTCATTCGCCATGCCATTCAGTTAAGCCATTCGCCGATGCCATCCCACACCTGGCTCACGCCCGTCACGTAGCTACCCACTCAGGTAAGCCATTGGCCGACGCCATTCCACACCTGGCTCACGCCCGTCACGTAGCTACCCAACGACGCCGGGCGGTTCGCGCTCGCAGGGTAGAAAGTAATTCTGCACATGGCGTAGTTGATCATGTAAAAGTGCTGCTGCATGCACAAAAAGCCGGCTTTCTTGTCCAGCGCCACGCCCACATCGTACTGCACTTGGCGTTCAGCGTCGTGGTCATCGGCGAGCGGGGCTTCCCACAATTTTTTAAACAACTGGTAGTCGAAATGGTCCACGATCTCGGCGCCACTGATGCCCAATCGAAGAAGCACCCTGAGCATGTCGTCGTCGCCGCCCGACGCGACGTTTTCCACCCACTTTGTGACCTTGTCTTCGGGGGGGCACGGATGCTTGCGCACCCAAGCCACGACTTCGGCCACCTCCTGCTCGACATCCGCGATCAAATCTTCTTCAAGTCCTTCCTTCCATGGACGCGGGTGCATGGGTGGGGACCGGAAGGGGGCACTCCTGTGTTTTTTTGTTCTATACTTCTGGAGCAGGGAGCAGGTGTTTGTACTTCTATCTTCTACCTTAGAATGAAGAAGAATAGATCTGCCATCTGGAAGCGCTCGGTATACCCTAGCAATTAATAACGATTTCTGCTTCCGTGTTTCTACTTTCTACGTCCCTTTTTTGTTCAGTTTACAGATTCTTGGAAGAAGATCTTCGAGCAAGTTCCGACTTAGAAGGCCCTCCAGAGAGAACGCCTCGCTCTTGTCTACCACATCCCCCCTTCTCGGCGCACGAGGTGCTGTTCCTCGAATCGCTTGCTGAGTCCGCGCACCGGAGGCGTTTTCTCGTGCTCCTGAAGCAATTTCTCCCGCTCGTCCATCGAGAGACCGGCGTACTTTCCGGTATTGTCGTTCAGAATGTTGCACTGCTCCGCATTCCAGTCAAAGCAACCCCCCAGGTAATTTTTCACTTGCTTCTCGAACGACTTTTTCGTGAGTAGCGATGCCGTCACGGGGCCAGGAGGACCGTCACCGTAACGATCCACCGTGTTTGCGACAATCTCCCAGACGACCTCGAGGTCAAAATCCGTGAAGGGCTTCGGATCAGGTCCGGGACGCCACAGCAGCACCGACCCCACGTGGCTTTGCCAGTGCGGGTCCGCGAAGCCGTTGGAAACCTGCACCTTCAGGAACGTGGCGATTTGATTGTCGAGCTTGCTCCGGTCCTTCGCCTTGCGGTCGGTGGGAAGCCGGCCAACCATCAGCGGCACCCCGTATTGTTGCAGCATCGGGCTGTTGCCGGCCTTGCAAGCCTCTTGCAAGCCTCTTGCAGCTCGGGACAGGTGAACACCGGATGCGTGACGGGGAGCCGCACCTCCCGCCACTTGCCAGAAGGAGGAGACGCCGCACTGGGCACAACCATCGCGGCCACAAAGCCCCCCTCGTAGAGTACCATATTCGCCGGCTTCAGCAGTTTCAGCTGTTGGCGGCGCTTACGGTATTCCTCATCCGTGTAGGCGGGGAAAAGCTGCAGCATCAGTTTGTCATGGGCCGACAGCACGCCTGCGCCCGTCTTCTGCTTGGTATCCGAACAAACCTCGAAGCCGCGGGCGACAGAAGAAGCATCACCATGCTCCTTCCGGTCGAACGTCGGGACAAAGACCTCGAACCGACCCTTGGCTCCGATGAAATCAAAAACCTGCCCAACGCGACCGTTCAGCTCGGGAGCACTTTGCAAGCCCTGGAGCACCACCCAAGAGTGACGCGGGAACGCCGGCGACGCGTCGGCAGACGCCGAATCCTGCGAGGAAGCCACTCTTTTGAAATTGTAGCGCACGAGAACGTGAACGAAATGGTGAAGATATTAGAAGATGTGGATGTACAACTTCGTTGAGGTTGATTTTAAACTTGTAGTTCGATACAATGGTATATTATAGCGTTTGAAGGCTTCACTGACTTCTCTTTGCTTCACTTGACTTTCGACGTCACAGGCGAAGATGATTATTTCGTCCTCGATAGGAAGATATTGGCGTTGTAGTAGTTGTAGTTACTTACTTATTGCAAGCCGTTCGAGGGCTTCACTTCTCTCTGTTTCGTCATTGTCATACGGCGAAATCATCAGCAACAGCATTGGCGTAGGCCTCGTCGAGTATCTATTCGAGACAAGCAATGATGCTGGTCGTGAACGTGATCGTGTTCGTCTTCGTGTTGAAGATTAATATAAATATTATAGTTTGTTATAGATCACAAACTGACTCTGAACTGGTCGACACGATTGGTAGGTTGAGACGGGGATCAAAGAAGGTTTTCGGTTTGCGAACGCCGAGCCGAGCTACCACATGTATAGTTAGGCGTTGTTCTATCTCGGGCGCAAAGCAGAGGATCCTGCAGGCCGCGCAGGACTTGGATCCATCTCGACATCAAACGGCGGAAAGAAGAAACGGCCGGTTGCGCGGAAGACAGAAATGCGGCCATTGGTCTCGCAAATTCGTTGTAGGGGCACATCAAGTAGCCGTCTCACTGACTTCTATAGCCTCGCTTGTGGTCCTCATCGGACCGTGCGAAGATGTAGTAAAGCAAGGCGCGAAAGCGGATCCTTGTCCTCCCTGGTCCTCCATGCATTCATATAATACTCAGGGAAAGAAAGATCATGGGAAGCAGCTACTGCTGTCCCTGTGCCTGTCAACATCAAGAAAAACAGCACCGCATAGGAAAGTATTAGAAAAAGAAAGCTGAAGTAGCTAGTACTCTCACATCAACATCTGCTGGTCGGAGAAGTAATCTCCACCTGTCTGAAGCTAAATCTTCGTTGCGCACCCACTTCTAGGAAGGAACAGGAAGCACAATGAAGTTGAAGGTAATGCTTTTCATCTCGACGCAATTGCAGCGCATCTGGATCTGGTGCCGCTGCAGGGCCGGTTTCGCGGTGCCTACTCTCACCCTCTTCGTCTTCCTCTATGTCGAAGTCGAATGAGTTATAATGAGCTCCTGTGATGCTATGTGGTACTTCCTCGCAGAAAGTAAGTCGGCTTTTTGCTCTTGTTCAGCCAATAAATATGTGGAATGGCGACAACATCGCGACCGTCTGGGTGCTGCAGGAGCATCAATTCAATGTTCCTCAGCGACCTCAATTGATCGCGACCTGCTTCAACTTCAATTCAATGTCTTCCTTGATAAAATTTGAGTTTGACTCTGTGGTGCTCGACTACTTGGTAGGCTTATAGTTGATAAAATTAGCTCGGGTTCGCGCACAAAAAGCTCAGACTCGGAATTCTTTATAGACCTTTTTTTCGGATCGTGATAAACCTCGCGGTCGCGTCGAGTCAACTCCGACGCGGGGGCGAGGAGGAAATTATCTTCGGATGGTGTTACACATCATGTTCATGCCAAAGCCTATCGAGTTCCGCCCCGTTGCCGTTCGAAAAAAGATATGATTTGTGATGGGTTCTCCTTGTCCTTCTCCTCTTTTTAGGGCCGTTATAGCAAAGCGGCTGTAGGAGCGAGATGTCTCGTTTTTGTTGGGCGGGCGGATGCGGATTCGGAACAACGCCCCTACTTGAGGTCCTGCAGGTATCCCCATAGAAGGTTCAGTCTTTGCTTCGCTTCTTCGTAGTTGGAGAGGTCGTTCAGGCAGATTTCCCTTGCTAGCTGGATCAGCTCGAACATCTGCTTGGCGTCCGGCGACTTGTTCCGGTCCGGGTGTGTGTACCGTGCTAGCGTGCGGTGCCGCGTGTTCAGCAGCTTCTCATCAAACTGGTTCGGTAGCCCCAGCGTGAACACGGCCAGCTTTCGAAGCCGCCGGCACAACAGCAGCGCCGACTCCTCGCGCCAGCACTCGTACGTGTACGCGGCAAGGCCGCTGCCCATGAAGCAGCCCACGATCGCGCACATCGCGGGGGAGAAACCGAGGGAGGCACCCAGGATGCAGGCGGCAGCCCCCATCCCGTTGCTGTACCCCGAGAAGACCGCGTCCGCCAAAAACTGCTCCTGGGTGAGGTAGCGCTGGGTGTACATCAGGTAGCGTAAAGCAACCCAACCAGAACCGAGAAGCCCGAGCAGAGCCGGGGTAGGGTTCAACGCGAGACAGTTGGCAGCGAACTGGACGGAGGGCTGGAGAAATGTCATTTACATTTACTCTACCGTGACGGAAACCGTCCCGTCCCGCTTTTGAGCACCCCGATTTGGGTGGCGAACTGGGTAGCGTCTTGGAGCACTTTTTAAAATTTTCGTGCTATTTACCTTACCTTACCTTAAGTTAGCTGGGCCGCTTAACTATAATAACCAATAACCAATCAAAGTAAAACCAATCCAATCAAACAAAGTAGTAAGCAAGGAGGAAAGCGGCCGCCGTCCGTCAGCAGCAGTCGCACCACACGGAGACTGGCCGGCACTCATCTCCACATCGGGTCTGGGCCCCACCTCGAAACGGTCCAGCTACAGGCCGAAGGCTGGCCGCCAATCCGCCAAACGCATCCGCGCCGATCGCAAAACACCTGTGAGGAAATGATCAGCATTCGACCTGGTTCACAGTTGTGCTCTTTGATCTCCGCCAACATGTGCTTTCAACCGAGTTCCTGCAGCAGCACTTCTATCACTCCAAAGCGAGCGCCTAACTCTCTTCCTCATCGCAGCGGCGCCGTGCCATACTGCCAGACTGGCACGTAGCAAAAGGCTAGAGCAATTGACCAGCAGCAACTCCAACTATATCCAACCACACGAGCAGGCACCGGCGCCAACGGGCTGGAGCACTACTGCCCGCCAGCTACCAACATGGGGACAGCGCCACGGGAGATCGAGGCCAGAGCGCGCGCCCGCTTGGGCCGAGAGCTGGCCGGCTGGTTTACCATGACCACGCTGCCCGAAATCGCAGCCGATCTAGCTCTCAAAAGGACTCAAAGGAACCAAGCAGGCGCCGAGAGGTGGCTCCCGATCCAGCTGAAGGCCTCGGAGCATGCGGACACGGGGGCGTGGCTACGGCAAGTCAAGCACCAAACTAAAACGAAAGCGGAAGCCTATCACGGCAGTATCTTGCTCGGGGTTCACGGATCTCTTCAGACCGTCCTAGTGGTGCCGGTGCATCGACTGAAGTCCTGGGACGGCGTTTGCTTCAAGGATGAGAGCTGGCGGACGTCGTGGAAAAGCCTGCCAAGGGTTCTCGAGCAGCATTGGCAGCTTCTGGGACGCGAGACCCCGGCGAGCCTGACCGTGCTGAAAGCCACCAACCGAAATGGCCTGACCGAGGCCATGCTCCGGCTTGCCTTTTCTGAAGCCATCCAGAAGGGGGCCAGCCGCTTCCGGTACGCGGCTAACGCGGTAGAGTTTGACGTGGTGGATGGAGTCCTAACATGCATGCTAACCGGGTCGACCGTGCGATGCCAAGAGAGAACCGCGAAAGTCAAGTGGCGCCGGGGAGAGGCCATGGGGCTCACAATCAGCACGGCGAGGTGCTGCGTTTTCTTTAGATATTCTATTGCGTCGCATTCCCATCAAACCGAGGCTGTCGGCTAGCATCGCACACATCTCCTGCCTAGCGATCTCGTTCGTCTATGAATAGCGCTCGCACAACTCTCACGCCTTGACTCGCAAAGATGGACCTATGCACTGCTATACAAAAGCCAGCACGACGTGATGCCTCCAGCTGCCCACTCTCTCCACAGAAAGAGCGGCGACGGGTATCGGGAAGAGGACGTGGACCTGATGCTCATCCACGTGCGGCGGCACCCTCTTCGAGAGGAGCTCCTCGGCACCTATGGGATTCCGGTGCGTGAGCTGCGCATGCACGGCTACGCCCCCACCGCCCGGCAGAGCGCCAGGCACTCTTCGATAGTGTGACCATGTGCCGAGGAAAGTACCTGTCGAGGATGTGCGTTGCATTACGGAATCCCCTGCGAACCTCAAGCACAGTGCGCCAGCTCGTATAAGCATCAGCAATGTCTGGCAGAATCAGTCCGCAGCCATGGCCTAGAGGTCCGGAAAGAGCGCGACTGCCTGTGGAATCTTGCAAGCATTTCGCCGATAGCACGCCAATGAATACTGCAGGTCATCTACGGCTGGGGACTGGGTGAAGTGGCTGAATCTATATCCTTCGACCGACTACACTACGAAGCGAATACCGACGTGGACTGACTCTTTCTACTTTCCAGAAGGGGAACTCCACACACTGCCAGACAAGATCGGGATCTTCCAGAAGCGATCGGCGAACGATGGCGGCAGTCGTGATCACGGATGGTCATTTAGAACTGCTGCAAAGGCTGCTGCGGACTGGCTGCCCAGATTTTGGTAGAACAAGGAAGACACGTCACCACTTCTTCTCGCAACGCACCGAGATAGTCTATCTTGTTTCTGGACCATTTTCATTCTCCATACAAAACGCAGAGCTATCTTTGATCGGGATCAATTTTGCGCGCAACAATATTCAGTAAGCCGCCGCGGCAGCTTCTGTCTAGTTCACCGAAATACTAGGGTTCTAGGTCGTTGCTCTTTCGATCGTAATTTTTGGAATGGATCTTCTTTTACCTTCTTCGTAGGCGTGTAGCTGTATTTCCTAGGTGGTGGGACCGAAGTGGGAATGGGTTCAATTATCTTTCGTGCACTAGCAAGTCAAGTCTGGTACAGCCGCGCGGAGCGCGACAGATGATGATCCAAATTTTTAGATGACGAGTCGGATTAGGGGCTCTGCGTTTCACGTTCTTTGATAGTGAGTGGTCCATCAAATCATCCCCAGACGTTCTCTGCACTGCGGAGCGAACCCGTGCGACGGACAGCGGCTCTCGCACGGCGACGGCAAGGCCGAGCTGCTTCACCGCTTGCCGTTTGCCTTCCGCACGTTCGAGCTACTGGAGGACGACGACGATCCATTCGGCTGCGCTGCCGACGAGCTGCTTCCAGCGTTCTTTTTGTTTCCTCGTAGGGGGGCCAGGCCCTTCTTGGCGGCCGCCAGGTCGAACTTGCCGCTGCTGTTGCCATTGCCCGACGACGAGGCGCCTTGCACTGCGGCGGGACCTGCCGCTGCTGCTGCTCCTCTTCGAGCGGGTGCGTGTGCGATGGGGGGGTCGTGGAGCCTGTCCCTACCCTTGTCGTTGTCCTTAAACTTCTCGGATTTCAGCTTCGTCATCTCTGCGCCGGGGCAGAGCAGCTCCTGGGCCTCGTGGCTCTTTTTGAAGTCATCGAAGAACGCGGCCTTGATTCTCGCCTCTGGCAGAATATTGAGAGGCCACGGACAAGTTGGGTGGTGGGCCACGCCTGGGGCCGGTGGAATCTTGTACTGCCCGATCAAGGAACGGCCCAAGTTCGAAGCCCGCCTTTCGAATTTGAAGACCCTGGCGCACTCCTTCCCGCATCCGTTGCAGACGATCCGCCAGTAAAACTCGTTCTTGGTGTAACCCAGGAAACTGCGAGCGGCTGCATTTCCTCGCTGCTGCCCGAGACCGGAGTTGGCGTTCTTCGAAGCGCGTTCGTAGTCGTCCTTCGAAAGGCGGTCCAGGTTGGACTGCAGTGAGGCCATGAACTCGTCGTAAATCTCCACCGCCAAATCTTGGTCGCAGCTGAAGAGGATGAAGCGCAGCAAGTCACGGCACTCCTGCTCCAAGGAGAGGTCCGGCACCTCCTTCCCGACGATGTACGAGAGCAGCCTGTGCAGCGTCGCGGCCTGCAGCGAGTCAGCAGAAGATCGGAGAGAGGCGTGGAAAGTCGTCCAGACACTCCCCAGCGGAATAACAACGCGCCCCCCCACATACGTGATGCCGCGGTAGTCCTCCATAGTGTCGCAGTCCGCCACCAATCCTGCAACCAGCACGGACGCGTCGTCGAGGGTTGCTGTCGTGCCCTCGGCATTGGGGTTCAAGGACATCCCGAAGTACAGCCCGCGGACCACGTCCAAGACCAACACGTAGTGCTCGTAGACGGTGTCGAAGGCTGCAAGAAGCCCCATGCTTTTCAGCCAGTGCCGGAAGCGCCCGTTGTTGATTACAACTTCGGCCACCTCCTGCAGCATCTTCCGCTCTTTTACCGACCGCTTTAACGGATCACGCAACGCAGCGTACGCCTCCAGCCCCGGCGCGAAGTAATTCAGCGGATGCGCGTCGACGTGGTTGGTTTTTGTGTCGAGGCAAATGGTACCAGCAGGGACGACAACCTTCGACATGATTGGGGCTGGTATCGCCGTCTCGTTCTGCAAGTTTTCCAGCCTTTCGAAGTAGTTGATGTAATCCGCCTGGGTTTGCAAGCGCGAGGCTTTCAAAACCTCGCAAAGGCCGGAATGCGTGGTGATGCGGTTTTCTTCGGAGGTGATGGCGTCCCGGAAAGCGTCAAAGGGAGGCATCCTGAGCTCCTGCCCGGTTCGCTGGAGGAACTCCGGCATGGTTTGGCACGAGGTGATCCTGTCCTGCCACTGGTGCAGGCCGTAGGAGATCTTGTAGTGCCGGTTTGCCGTGTTTGTTGCCCCTTGTTGCGCGCTCGCATATCTCCAGAACGACTCGCCCATGCTGTCGGAAGCAGGGCCGCTCAAAACGGCCCGGTGGCAGTGTTCTTTCGCCGTCGCCCTGTGGGCGTCCGCGTCCGCTATCCAGTACTGATGCTGCTCCTGGATTTTCCCCGGCGGCCGACCCGTGAGCAAATGCAGGTCCTTCAGCTGGCCACCCAGGTGCTCCATCTCCAGGTTCTCGCGGCACCAGAAGCTCATCCACATTCCGAAACCGGGATCATACGCCTCGAAGATCAGATGCCGTGCGTGGTTCCGCATCAGCGTCGCGGATTGATACAGCTGCGCATCGTTGTTGATATTCCCCGTCGCGTGGACCAGAAAATCGTGAAGAGTCCGCGGGATCTGCTTCGTGGCCTCCGACACGAACTCGGCGGGGGTGGTCGCGTTCATCAAGTACGGAAAAGCGCGGTCGATCTCGTCGTCGGAGACGTCTGGCAGCGTCTCCTGCCGGCCGTAAGTTCGTCGCAGATGAAGCTGATGGCGCCGCAACATTGGCCGGCGAAGTTTATTGAAATGGGACAGCTCGCCTTCGGACAAGTCCTTCAACGCATCAAGCAGAGAGCGGATTTTCTGCTCGTCCGTCATCTTTGAAGCTGCGACCTCATCGTCCTCTTTGCCTTGATCGTCAACGACTTCTGGATTCCTTGGCCCGTCGTTTTGCATGGCAAGTGGCATCGGGGCTGCAGCATTTTCAACCGGCGCCACGGGATCGAGAAAGAAGTCGTCAACCTCCTCCACGCCGGCTTCAGCTCCATCGCCCGCGATTGCCGCCTCCATATCGGCGTCATTCAGATCGACGGCAAGGAGAGCGACAAAGTGGCTGCCCTGCGTCGTGCCAAGTCGTATCTGCTCCTTCAAAATCGCGATGCTCTTGCCGCAGTTGTCCTCGAGCCAGATCCCCACGTGTTCGTCTCCCATCCACCTCGTCCTGACGGACGAAATGAGGGAGACGCCTGTTATTTGGAAAGTTCGGGGGCTACCAGGATCAGAGATCAGAGAAGGAGGTCGCGCGCTTACGATCCAAAATACTGAGCACTCCGACGTACACGCATCGAGGCCACCTGGGATGCCTCGGCATCAAGAGCAGCCTGGCGTTGTGTGCAGCGCCATATCGTTTCGGAACCAGACCACGAGCTGCGGCAGCGGACCTCGCAGTGGCATGGGCAAGATCACGAGGCCTGGACACCGAAAGCTAACACCTACACCCGGACCACAAGTAGCCCCTCCGGCGGACTCCCCGGCAGCTCCCGAGTGGACCTCCGGCAGTGCCGACGTGGGTGTCGAGGTGGGTGCCGAATGACCTCCCCGAGTGCTACCGATGTGGGTGCCAATTTGGTCCACATCGGGTGCCGGACCGGCACCCGTTTGGCACCCGTTTGGCACCCGATCGGCACCCCAGCATACGCCCGGGGAAAGGAATCGCTTATCGCCAATCCCACTAGAGTTCTCGACGGTCCGAAACCGGTTCCGTTCCGGAGAGCTACCCCGCTCCGAATCCCTCTCTCAACCTGACCCGGTCGGCACCCGATTGGCACCCGATTGGCACCCGATCGGCACCCGATCGGGTGCCGA
>RXOD01004201.1:0-26091 GCA_005223375.1 Amoebophrya sp. AT5.2
GGAAGAATTGTGAGGAGCTCTCGGCGAGGCGTACTCCACCTTGAGCCAAAATGCTCTTAATTCAAATATACTGCAGTGCAATGACGAAACTCTCTCGGGTTTCGCTCACGATGCAACGACGAGCGAAGTGAATGCATGCGGCCTCACACACTTTCGTCCACGAACACGACGCCCAACGAACACGTCCACGATCGAGACAAACTACTTTTTCTTGAACAACGCTGTGGCACCGTCTCGCACTCGCATGTGCTGCCTGCAGACCACGGTCTTTCTTCCCATTTATTCAGTCTTTTCTTGGCAAGCAAAAAGTGACATCTACTCAGAGGATTCATCTTCTTCATGCGCGCATTTCAATTTCGTTAGGCACTTTTTAGAGATCCAAATCTGCGTACTTCAAAACAAAGTAAAAAATTTGTGGCCTCCTCATCCCCGCCCAATCGAGCGGGAGGCACCGCCGCCGTCGTCGGTGGGAGCTTTGCCAGAGGTCGCCCGTGCTCGGTCTGCGGCTGGTGGGAAGCTTTTCTGACCTCGTGCTGGGAGCCCCTCCGATCCCTCCGGGGGGGGCATACTAGGTCCCCCTATTGAGGCCAGATTCTAATGCGGGGAGCCGTCCAGGAGAGCCCCAAAAGGGGGGGGTCGTGAGGGGGGGTGCCGATCCCCCCTGAAGACCTCCCCAGCAGTTGCTGTCAATCCGCGGAACTCGGGTGATTAGCCCTGCGAAGGCCTACTTCGTTCGTCTTGCATTTGCAAAGCTGTAGGGGGCGCGGGGCTGAGTCGGCCAAAATTTTTTTACTTCCTTCCAAAGTACGCACCTTTGGGTCTCTAAACTTTTTCGTCAATTTTCTAGTGGGGAGGTTCAACATTTTGATTCGTGAGTGATTGATGTTTGAATAGAAACTCGGTTTTGATATATGGCATATCTTTACTTGAAAATTTGAGCGTCAAAGTACTAAATTATTTTGTTCAGCGCTTCTTCATCATAAGAACATTTCTCGAATTGAATGGTTCATGAAACGGGGGGTACACCTACACCGCTTTTTTTCTTCAGTTTCGCCGCGTATCCGTAGCGCAGATAGATTCGTCATCTTCATCTTCCCCCATCAGCATCACCTTTTCTCGCTCCATCTAGTCATCATTGTTGAGGTTCAGGAAGCTGCCGTAGTTGCCTTGTTCGGACGTTCCGCCCGCCGCAGGCAGGGCCTGGTGCTGCCCCGGGGCCTGGTGCTGCACCGCGACCGCCTGCCCCACCGCTGCTGGCTTGCCCTCCACCGCCTTCCCCACCATGGGCTTCATCCCCCAGACCTTCTGGGTGGGGGTCGGTACCCAACAGCAGCACGCATAGCAACCGAAGGTGTGGTACGCGCCGAACAGAGCGGCAGTAACAAACCCAAGTTGCACCAATTCCGCCTGCCAATGCGCCGCCAGATATGCAATGGATCGATTTGTCCTGGCGATGGTGGCCCACTTTTTACTTTTATTTTCAGCCTGAAAGTCCGGAGCTAGTATGTCGGACAGGAGCTTTAGATTCATTTGACTCTGGGCAGAAGAACTACAACTACTTTCTTACTCTTAGTCTTCGCCCCAAAATGGGATGCTGGAATGTCCCTATTCGTATTCGCCTCTCACAGTCTAGTAAAGAGAAAGACGGACCCCAAGGCAATTATATGATGTGCGGGGGTCGTCCTCGTTGACGTGCGGTTGGGACCGATTGTTGTCTAGACTGGATTGATTTTTTTTAGTAAGAGCTGGCGCTCGATTTTTTAGAAACTGGACTATGATCGTCGCGATTTGGTTCATCTAGCGGCATGCGCGGCACGATCGCGTTCCTAAGGCACCGGCCGGGACAAAAAAGAATCTCTCGACCCCCCTAAGGTTTGACTGAAAAACGAAAACAGCCGAAAGGGCTGGGCTAGGCGAGCGGGAAGCCGCGACATGCACCGACAGGCCCAGCATGATGACAGTAGTACTAGCTGTGGCCGCCCACGGTCCCAGGATCAGGAAGATCGACATCGATCCTACAACAACTATCATCAGGAGTATAGGTAAAGAGGTATACCTATTCTCTTCGGGACCGGGACGATCGACGATGGACAAATTAATTTCCTCTGCATATCCGAAGCGCGGCGTCATTAACATTCGAAGGAACAACCATCGCACCCCTTGCGGCGGCAACGATCAGCCTGAGCAGTCCAGAAATGTGCGGCCCCAGGGAGCCGGCGCCCAACACCAACATGACAACGGTATCGAGGACGCCGTCGAATCCCTGGTGCCCGTAGATGGTGTGGCACGGGCACCAAAACCGGCAGCAGCAGTCCTGCGGGTTGCACTCGCAACAGCAGCACTGCTTCTCCTGCTTCAGCGGCTTGAACTTCTTCTGCCTGGGTGCCGGGTTCCAGCAACAGAACGTGAAAAAACAACCGCAGAAGCACGCCAAGAAAGAGTGGCAGCAGTTATCGCACCCCTGCCAAGCAAACACGGCGTGTATGAAGACGAGCTTTCCTACTCAATCGATCAATTTTCAACCGCAAGTAGTGGAAAAGCAGGAGCCTACTATATTCATATTGTTATTGACGATCATGCGGTCGAGTTACTAAACGTAAACCCTTCCATGGCTTACAATTAAGGTGCGCATCGGATGCTGCGATTTTTATTTTTTGGCCCTACTATGAATTTGTGGTTCTAATAAGTCTGCGCTAGCAGTTGCTTCCTCATCCTCACACAGGGAGGCGTCTCTCTTGCAAGCATGCCCATCGCGGGGGCGTACTGCGCCCGGCGCTAAAGGGCGCAGTACGCCCCCGCGATGGGCATGCAGCAGCACTCCGTGCCCCACCCCTCCGTCCGAAGTCGCCCCACAGGTCGCTGCCATTTCCAGCATGTTGTCGTGGTTCTTTCCCCCTCAAACCGCTACCAAGGATGTGCACGCGCCTGCTCGCAGTCCCCGGCCGAACCTCGTCGTGCCCCCGCACCTCCACTTCGTTGCTGCCGGTCCCAAGCCGTTACCTTTCCCGAGCTGTTCTGCCAGCCCGGCAGCCTGTTCCTACTGTATTTGCCGACCTAAATGAATCTGAAAAATGTCAAGAAATATGCCATGCCACCCCCTTTAAAGGGAGGCCTCTCTCTTGCAAGCCCATCGCGGGGGCGTACTGCGCCCGGCGCTAAAGGGCGCAGCACGCCCCTGAGGAGGCAGCGCAGTGCGCCCGGCCCTCCTCATCCTGAGGAGGCATTGCTCTCCGAGCTGCAGGAGGCCTCTGCGAGTGCAAATTCTAGCGAGGGATCGACAGGGCTCGCAACCTGCCTGAGTGCAGATTCTGATTCATTCTAGTGGGGTATAGGTCTCGTAAACTAAAAGGTTTTTCCATTTTGAATTCTCTTTTCCACCGGAGGATAAAATTGGTACGGTAGGAAAATCTCGCCATAGCGGGCCCAGGTAAACAGCACTTCATGAAACAGCCCCGAGGATCGCCAGACTCCGTGATGGGGGGATTCTCGACCTCCATGTACTCGTTCCCCAACCTGTCTCTGTTGTTCGTCATTTTCTAGCTATGTATTCAATGCTTGTACAACGTGCGTGAGCGTCAGCGTGGACCAACCGCGGTACCAGGAAAGAAATTCGTAAAGCAAGAAGCGTCAGGTGCGGGCGAATAAGAGTGTTTGCGCTGGAGTATTAACTCTCGCACGATATTAGGGACACTGGTGAAATGATGAATCTGCGAGCAGGAGAAGGAGATTGGCGGTCGTGCCTAGGCACCGTCAGATGAGAGGGCGCCGCAGGGAAAACCGATGACGAGTGTGGTGGCACGATGAATCTCCACCGCAACGGACGAGAAACAGAAACAAATAGAAAATAAACAAAGACCAACAGCACGATTAGATTGATAGTACGAGAAACGAAGTTCGCCGAAAGGAGAGAGGCGTCAAGTACGAATTTTTACTGTGGTACGTCAAAACACACCGATTTGGTGAGACTGAGAATCGCAAAACACCGAAGCGTATAGTTAGTGAGCGGATGTTGACGACGAAGCACGAATCAACAATGAATCACGAGAGTGGAGCGCGTATACAAGTACCACAGACATGTGACTTCTTCTCCCGGGCACAGTCCATGGTGATGATGATGATGTCCCAACATGGAAGAAATGGTTGAACGAACGTTCCTGGGGATCCGTTTGGGATCAATATCCTTCGTTCTCGAATCATTCCTCTCGTCGCAATCAGTCAGCATCAGCTATTCAATGACGCACGAAAGAGACGACAAACTCCGCGGCAATGAATTGAGTAGCAGCATCTCGCACTCACGCGTGCTACCTGCAGACCGCCTCTTCTTTTCCAAAAGATGAACGAGAAATCGTTCTCTTTGTTCCCGTCTTCTTCATCATCATCGTACATTTTTATTTGCAAGAAGGGAACAAGCGTTTCGCTTTTTTACATGCTGGGATCGATTTCATGCGCGTTTGTTTTTACTCAACCATCCAACTAAGGAATAAACGTGTAAGGAAAGCTCCTCCGAGAGCCGCGGAATAAAGGGAATCGCCTCTCTACTCCGGCCTCTAGCATAGCTGGGCGTAGCTCAATGAAAACTGTGTGAAAGTAGCGCCGGTTCGGAACCGTGCTGCGGGACCGATTCGGATTTCCTCCCCACCTTTATTTCCACCCTGCCTCCAACATCATTTTTTTCGCCATCGGTGAATCGATCTATAGGAACTTGCGCACGTGCCACATGTCATCGGGCAGGTGCTCGAACAGTGGCTTGAACCGTGGCTCCTTCTTCCCCAGCAGCTTGAAGATGTCAATCACGAGCTCCGGATAGTCTTTGTAGTACCGCGCGCAGTGTTCCACCATGTCCACGCACTGCTTTAGAGGCTATGAAAAAACTCTGCTCCGATGCTTCAGGTTTTAGGCTATTTTTAGGATTAGCCGTTCTTATCGGATCATCTTCCCATCACCCATCGCGGCCCAGCAATACTTGGCTGAGAGGCGACCCTTCTGGGCCAAACTTCTTGGTCCTCCTCCCTGTTCCGATCAATATACCGACACCGATAGTAGGGAACTCGCAGGCTTCTTATGGCCGCAAGGAATGGCGGGTGATGGGGACCATTCACACAGGAGGCCGCAGCCTTTTCGGGGGCGCATAAGTTGTACGCATATCATGTCAGTTTTGAACCCTGCTGATCCTAGTCGCTGAACGAAGGAGAGAGCTACACCTACACCTACAGCTGCAGCAAGAACAAGATCAAGAACTCTCCACAAACGAGCCTAACCCTGGAGCTACTAGACGGCTGAGTTTATTCAGCCCTTAACTGCTCGTACGCCACGCTGGCCGGCGAGTCCACGGGACAGCCGTACCGCGCGGCCACGTACTGGCTGTCCGGGTCCCCCTCCGGCTCGTTCTTCTTCCCCAGAAAGAACTTCAAAGTCTCCAACACCTCCGCAGGCATCTCGTCCAGCAGGCGGTACGCGGTCGGGATGGTACTAGCGCCGTACACCTCCTCCAGTAATCGCGTGCGCCCCTGCCGGATCGCCTCGCGAATAAAAGAATCGCGGAAAGAAGGCTTGGAACTCGCGGACTGGATGTACCTGCACCGAACGAAGGATTGATGTGGGGTCCGGCGAGACAACTCATTCGGTCATTCTAGAACAAGTTTGTAGGACAACGACAAACACAAAGACAAAAGAATAAGAAACATCATAGGTTCGAGCCGTAGCCGGGGAAGCCAAAACGGTATATGTTGTAGATGACGGAAGTTTAAGTACTTTGTCTTCATCGCGGTGTTTGCTGCCGCCATGTTTTCCACTTGCTTTGGGAGATGATCTGGCACCAGGAAGTTTTCTATGGCGGCCTTGCCGTCTTTGTGGAGGGAGATGACTGCGCAGCAACCCGTCGCCGCGTTCTGTACCGCAAGCGAAGTACTCTCGAACGACAACCGCGACGCGATCTTCTCGGCGCCAGCTGAGAGTGAGATCACAAGACCGATAATCATACTTAAAAGCTGCTTTTCGTCTAAATCCTCGGGAGAGAACGACAAGCAAGTACGCTTTGTTTTCCGCGCCAGTACCAGTCGGTTGTAGAGGTACGTATAGTATGAAACAAATTTTACCTGCTAGCAGTTTTGTTCTTCCGCCGTCAAGGTTCCCCGCCTGCGTGAGCACTCCTAAACAGGCTTCTCGCACCGCGTCTCGGTTTGGCACGTCCTTCGATGCGTGCACGAATTCCAGCAGGCGCACCGTGCGCCCGAGCAGCTCCGAGGCGATTACGGGCTCGGGGACGTACGTGCTCATGTACTTCAAAGCGGTGTAAAACTCGAGTATCAACAACCAATCCACACTCTCCACCGGAGACGACCCATTGTTCCCAGCATCCGTCCAGCACCGCTGGGAGAAGTTGGACAGAAGCGCGACGATCGCGGTCACCACACCCTGCCCGCTCACGCTGTCGTCACGCGACGTCGCCCAGCGGTTGCACGCCTTCCCGATGGCGTACAGAACTGTCGATTTCATCGATTCCGATCCCAATCCGATGGGAAGTATATCGGGTCAAGATGAAAGCTAAGGCAGATGAACAAGATACTTTTTCGTTCTTCCGGATCTTTGGTGTCGCAGGTTTTGGCGACAATTTCTCCTAGTTTTTTGCCGACGCCGATTTTCGCGCACCATTCCCTTCCGGACTGGTAGTGCAGAACCTTCTCCAGAACCTTGGCGGTCGCTTTTTGCAGCTCCTTCTCGGATAATAGGACGTTGAAGTCTATCCGCTGCTTCCCAAACTCCACCCCAAACTCCGGGTTGCCGCCTGCCCGATAGAAGCAGTTCGTTGGGAGATCGGTTCGTTCATTGCCTTTCCCTATCTGTCTCTATCTCTATGTATCAGGTCTTCGTCTTAGGTAGCGAAATCGAAAACGAAAAGCTATACGTCGTTAGATAGTACCTTCAACCGCGGCGATTTCCAACACATTGTTGATGGTGGCTATTGAGAATCCATTCTGCGGGTAGCCTTTCAACTGCTCCGCTATTCTCTGCCACGATCTGTGCCCGTACCCGATGGTGGCCTGTGGTGTGCGTTTGCGGTATTTCTGTTTGTTGCCGATGCTACCATCTTTTGCCGATGTTGACGCCTTCGACTTCCTTGCTCCAGCTTCTGCCTATAGGATGGAGAGTTTCATCTCGACATATGCGTACTATTCTCTCGTTCCGCCACAACTTCTGGTTGTCCAATCGAACACGCCCATATCGAATCACGTGACAAGAACAAGTACATCATCCCCCTTGACGACCGCGGACTGCTCGGGGAGGTAGGGGTGCCGCTTTGCCAGACTGCTTGAGATTGGGTGCTCGGTGAACCCGTCGGCGTTCGAGTTGGGGTAGACCTGGACGACAACCTCCGCCTCCCCTTCTATCGGCAGCGTGTGCGGACAGATTTGTTCCGCAGGCATGATCAAGATCAACCTTGTTCCAACTTAGAAATAGAATCAGAGAGTAGTTGTACTTGTAGTTGTACCTAGGTAGTCGTAGTTGTCCTAGTAATTTATTATTATTGTTAGTCTTGATTTTACACTAGAAAAGTAGCTGCAGAAGCTCGCTGAAAGGCCACAATGGAATTATTGGCACTGGCGGTTCCGGTTGGTCATGTAGAAATCGTACAAAGTAAAGGAGCAGCACAACACCTGCTTAGGAGTACCACGTCGATAACTACGAGACGCCTTGATGAGCCTCTAGCTCAAGCTCACTGGGTTCTCTCTTGGGTAGCTGACCAGAAGCGGAGTGAGCTTGAGCTTCTGGCTAGCTCAAGCTCACTCCGTTGCTGGCCGTCACTCTCTCTGCATTTCGTCAGTCATCTGCATGGTCGAACTCGAAGTCAACATTTCGATTTCTTCCACCTCAGGTATCGAAATCGATGTTCTAACAAAAGAACTCGATCTAGTTCTAGTACTCACGACATCACGAATCGAGTCGCACCGAGATTGAACAGCATCAATAGAGACGAGGGGTGAACACACTGCACACTGACGAACACACACACACACGGACGTGTTTGACCACGAGGAAACGGCCAATCGTCCCTGTTTTGTTCTTGAAATCTGGACAATATTTGGAGTAAATGGGTTCACGCGCCTGAATCGCGCTGGTGTCCTCGACTGACAGTTTTCATAATTCGTTGCAACAAAATTGCACTTGCTGTCCGCGGGTCAGACCCAACTCGGAAATTGAAAGAAAATCAGCGCCCGTGCACCATCGTCGGGTGCACAGATGAGCGCGTCACAGAAAAGTAAGTATTGATGTCGACCTCGACTCGTTCGTGCACATCAGAATCAGTCTGAGCTTATTTCTAAGAGTGAAGTCATGGCTTTCGCATAGGATGTTGCGGCGGGCACGGCAAGCGTGCAGCTTACACGACCTCTCCCGCACTTTTTAGCTTGCAGCAGACGTAGGTTCGGGAGAACAACTCGTCCTGAAAATCAAAAGCTGTTTAACGTCCACCTCTTGCAATAGAGGCAGACCCTATCCTCAGCCGCGGCGCACCGGCTTGGGCATGTCTTTCATCGTCTTGATGCGCGGACCGCCTCTTCCACCGGACGGCCCCGGCGGGCCGCCGCTGCTGCCCCCTCCGCCCCCAGAAAACGGGTTCCACCAACTGCCGCCGTCGTCCTGATTCCCAGCATCGCAAGAAGAGCCTGCGTTCTGCACCCGGCTCTGGTCCCGCAACGCTTTTTCCTGGAGAGAAGGATCCTTCTTTGCCTGGTTGTACTTCGCACGTTGGATGGCACGCAGGTCGTCCGCCTCGGCCGCCTTCTTACTCTCGTTGCGCTCGACCTGATCGATTGATTATGGCAATGTGGTGAACGTGGTGAAACTATATAATAATATTCAGAAAAACATCTGACGGACCATGCCAGTCTGACCGGAGCTGTGCCGTCGTCTTTACTTAGTTTATAAATATAATATTTTCGTTCTTTTATTCAGCGCCACCGGCAGACACGCGTGTGCGCATCCGCAGTCCGGAGAAGTAAATGGTGTCCGTGTCATCACGCCGACGCCGAGGACCTCGTAATAAAGAAGAACTCGATAGGCTTAGATATGCAGGAGCCGGAGCCACGCAGACGTAATTCCTTCCGTGACAATCTCAATCACGATCACGAAGACGAAGTAAAACACTATGAACGAATCAATAAAGTACCTCCTTCTGGAAGTTTTGCGCCGGGCGAATGTGCTTTAGATCGGCGGTCGGCTGGTCGTTTTGGAGGAGAGGCTCGTTCATTTCCCGCAGCTCCACGTTGCTCCCGTTGTACCGTTTCTGCCCCTTCTGCTGATCCGGAGGAACCCTCGCTAGTGATGATCTTGGCTGACGTGCTGCCGAAGAAGAAGACGGCGCTGCCGCGCCACTGGTGCTTGTTCCTGTCGTACTCGTACCGACCGCGCCGCCGTCGACGGGAGCGGAGGCGCCCCAGGACCCGAAGAAGTCCCCGAACCCGCTGGATTCCGGCGGCTTTTCTAGGAACTCCTGCGCCTTCTGCTTCCGGAGCTCGGCGAGGCTTTGTGCAGCTGTGTTGACGATTTCAATCCGATGCAATAATGCAGGTAGGTGAGGGGGCAGATAAGTTCTTAATAGAGGTCGAGTTTGTCGTGATCTTTAAAATTTCGATGAAGAGGCCGCAACGATGAGAGCAAGAAAAAGGTTAACAGCCATCACAGCGAAGGCGAACAGTAGAAGACACCCATTCATACTCATGTTTGCATCTTTTACAGCTGAAAAAAATACCGGACTTCTCGATCTGCTCCTTCGCTGCCCGGTTCTGAAACTGGAACGCGCTTTTCCCTTGAACCGAGGCCTTCGTCCCGGCCGCAGTAGCTCGCAGGCCCTCCGAGTCGACACAGCTGTCCTTCGAAACGTCCTCCTTGGCTCTTGCTGTGGGCGAAAAGCTACCTCCGTTCGTACCGGCAGCTGTTGATGTTGGTGTGAGAGCATTTTTTCCCACCTGCTTCGCAGCCCTTCCCGCTTTCGCGAACCAGGCTTTCGCCTCCATGATTCTGCCTGGGTAGTCGCTCACGTTTAGCATCAGGTCGTCGGGGAGAAAAAGGGTGTCTTCATCCAACAGTTCCCAGCCCATTAACAAGAGAGCCTCGAGCGCGGGATCGATCTGCGTGATGTTGGCGTGGATCTTCGGGTTGGAGAGCTTTATCCGCTTAAACTTTTCGTTCACCGGATCTTTCACCACGTTCTGGATCAGCTTCTCGATAATGGTCAAACTCGCCTCCGCCTGCTCCGGAGGAATGTTGCGCAGAGACTCCTCCCACGGGAGGAGCGAGCGCCCGTGCTCTGCGGAAGTGGCAGTGGGCATCTTGTTCTAGTTCGTTGGACAGTGTAAAAAATGCTTCTCTGAGTGGCTAGAAGACACAGTCAGAATCAGAAAGGCAAAGGGCCGCGTAGGCGTAAATAGTGGAGCACGAGGCCGAACAATATGTCTACATGATGTATCCGATGTTACGAAAGTGCTGTTCGGGACACCCGCCGATAATTTGCTTCATGCAAAAAGCCCAAGGAAGTGCCGGAAAAGAGCTGAGTACTTCACAAAAGCAGAACCAAAAGTACTTTTACTTTTCGGGGACACCATTATTTCAACACGAGGCGGGTCACTGTCATGGCCAAGAAGAATAATCAGTAGATGGGTGTCGCTGCTCGAAAGGCTAGCTTTACGATTTGAACAACGACAACGAAACGTCGAAAGAAGCATGTGAAAGAATTTAAATTTTTTATCATGCATCACGAATTTCTTTCTGGGACGAGCAACCTGCATCCACACACAGAGGTATGAAACCGACCACGTTTCGATGCTTTAACTCATCTCTCTCGAAATCTCATCGGGTTCATAAACGTCGTACGTTGGTATGTTTCCATAGAGCGTTTTTGATTGTGGTTTTGCGTTTTTGTAATACGTGGCCATTTGAGATTCTGGCACGACATTTGGGAACACCCCGAGAATTAAAATCGGTGGTCGCTGCGCGTGCGCGCCAGAGCTTTCACTGTGCATTACGGCAATGCGCGACCATGTCCATGATAACTGTTTCTATTCGACGAACTTAATCGAAAAAAATCGTATGCCTTTGACAAAAATCTCAGTGTGCATTGAGAAAAGAATGAATTGCCCTCCCAACGGTGGACGCGGTTTCGAAGAAGCGCCGCACAAAAAAATTTTACACTGCCCAATCGGCACGTGCATGATTCAGAAAGAATCGGCGTCACAATGAATTTGTCTGTGTTAAAATTAAATCAGTGTTGTAATTCTTTGTTGAAACAGAATGGCTTTCGTTATTTTCTGTCGAGACTTTGGAATTTTTTTTCAGCGACGAGAACATCGATCGCTCAGTCATAATACGCAAATGCAAGAATATCATCTCCCTCTCTCGCTTTACTCCTTCACCGAAGGTAGTCCTGCATCCCCGACTGCAGCACGCCCACCTCCTTGTCCTCCTTTCTTCATTCTGATTCTCCACTGTTAAAGATTCTTTTTCGCCAGATCAATTCATCGCTCACTCCCAGAATTCGTCGTCTTCGTCGTCCTCGTGCAGTTTCGCCTTCGAGATGCGCGGGATTTTTTTCCACTCCGCGAGCACGTGGGGCCGGGCGACGAACTTCAGCTCCCCGAGCATCGGGGCCTTCTTTCCCGGCGCGCAAATCGCGTGCCACCCCATGCGCTCCACCACGGGGTCCCGCTTCAAAGAGGCCACCCGCTGCGACAGAAACGAAACGCCCATCCCAGGGGTCAGCTCGATCGCAAGACCCTTGGAGGACCTGAGCAGTAGTTGCTTGGTAAAAAAACTGTTGTCCTCGCACCACACCTTTCCTTCAACTTGCTGCATAAAAAGTAACAACTCGAAGTCGAACAACTCCCTTCCAAAATAATATATCAGGAGTTCTTACCCCGGGTAGCTTTCCTCCCTGATGTTTTTTCCACCCCCGGCTGCACCTGTTTTCGCGCACATATCCGCGACCACCACCCCCAGCCCGTCTCGGTTCATGTGTTCCTTCAGCGTTTTCTCCTCGCTCTCCGTCCACTGCCAGTTCCACTTGCGCAGGCCCGAGGCCTCCTCCTCCGTAAATACCGAGTGGAAGACGCTGAGCTCCGGGTGGTCCTCCGTTAGAGGTTGAAAAAATCCAGATCGTGCTTCAAATTATAGGTTTAGCCGTTATCCGAGATTCCCAGCACCCATGGTCATCACCCAGCGATGCTCGGCTGATGAGGGTCCATCAGGCCGTGTTTCTTGGCTCTGTTCGTTAGACCGACACCAATAGCAGGGCACTCGCTGGCATTGGCTTCCTATGGCTGCGAGGTATGCTGGGCGATGGGAACCGTCGACACACAAGAAGCCGTAGCCTTCTCAGGCGGAGCATACGCATACCCATACTTCAGAACCAGAAGATCTCCTGAACCCTGCTGCTCCTAGTCCCCTCAAATATCAGAGCTACACCTACAGCTGCAGCAAGAAAGATCTCTGCTCAGCAAGCCTAACCCGGGACCTCCCAAGAAATGAACCTGAGTTTATTCAACCCTTAACTCCAGGTACTGCATCCGGGTGGCCTCGGACTCGTGGTTGATGCCATACGAGTCCGAGGCCACCCGGATGCAGTACCTGGAGTTGCGCAGTGAGTCTCGCAGTACCTGGAGTTCGCTAACCCGGCGCAGCTTCTCTTCGCAGTCGCATACGCAAACCCATACCTCAGAACCAGAAGATCTGAACCCTGCTGCTCCTGCTCCTAGTCCCTGGAGAGGAGAGCTACAGCTGCATCCTAGTCCCTGAAGAATCCGGACGCAAGAGTAGCGCTCGCCATGCTATCGGGCCTCAGAGCGTAACAGCTAAGGACCTGGGCGCTCAGCTGCCAGCTGTTTTTGTAACAAGTTCGCGCGAGGCTGAAGCTGGTGGACCCGGATGGTACGAGCTTGATACTGGTGAGGGAAAGAAAGTTCTTCGGAAGTGTTTAGGAAGAAATAGAAATTGAAAATCGTATAGACCCCGTCGATCGATGGTCAACTGAGTCTATTCAACCCTTAAAAACTCCAACCTGAGTCTATTCAACCCCTTGTCGGATCGACCTGACCTGACCTAACTCCAGGTACTGCATCCGGGTGGCCTCGGATTCGTGGTTGATCCCGTACTGCAGCCGCGACAGTAGTTTCCCGTGGGCGCCGTTCAGCGTGTGGTAGGCGGTCTCGCAGGTCTTCCGCCGGAGGTTCCACTCCTTCGCCTCGAAGTCCTCCGTCTCCACACACGGGAAGATCAACGTGACCGAGGACTTCTGCTTCCGACCCAGACTGCTCGTCGATTCCTGAAGATCCGAATCCGCTCCTTGTCCTCCCTCCTGCTCGAGCTCGTCGTCTTCTACTTCGTAGCTAATATCGCCCGGATCCGCCATCGGATCAGTTTTTTTCCCACCTCTCTCAGTTCCCAACATTTTTTTCTTCGCGAAAGAGGATCCTTCGAGCGCCAGCAGTGTGGTCCCCACCACGTGCGGGTCGAGGTGGTTGTCGAGGTGCGCGTCCTCCTTCCTGGTGAGCGGGCGGAAGACTTTCAGGCGAGGGAGAGAAACCGCCGTCCGGTTCCACTTCGCGCCGAGGTGGTGCGTGAACGCAGACGCACTCTGCGAAGCGATCTGCGGTCCAGGCGATGAAGAAAATCGATAATTCTGCAAGGAAGCGATGCAGGTGAAGATGAACCAACGTCGAGCAACGAAGTAGTAGTAGCAAAAGCACTATTGTTTTTTGTTTCTAGGCACTAGGTTATTACCTTCTCCAGCAGTGCCACGCTTTCTTCGTCCACTAGCACGTCGCTCGGATCGAAGTCGACTTCGCCCTCCGGCCCCTCGTAGCTGAACGGCTTCCCATCACTAGGCAAAAACGTCACTTTCGCGGGCTCCTCCAGCTTGGCGGAGTGGTGAAACCCCATCTTCTTCGCCAGCCTTCCCAACAGAGCAACCTCCTTGTTTTGCAGAAAATGCGGATACACGGAAACGAAAGACTCGTCCTCGTCCACCACCAGAGACCAGCGAGGAGAAGCGGACGAGGCACTGGCGGCCGCGGTATTAATCACGTCGGAGGTGTCGAAAGGAGAGGAGCTGGTAGAAGCTCCTGCATACAGTTGTAGAAAAACAGTGGCGCGACGCCCGGCCGTAAAGGCAGAGAACGACTTCCAATGCCGTTGCGCCCCCCCGGGACGATCGCGTGGTGGCATTATATGCATGGTAATTGCTGGTTGCCTATGTATGGCTCTTTTTCAAAGGCGGCAGGAGAAAAGCTCTATCGTCTCCTTGCTCTATAAATGGCCTCTCGAAGGAGCGGTGAGATTCTTCAATGAATGTATTCTTTCAGCATTGATCATTCTCATGCGGATGCGCATGATGTAGATATTGAAAGTAGCGGCCAACTACGCGTTCCCGTCACCTCATCGGAACGACTCGTCGCAAGCGTTTACATACTGCTCCCTTCATCTTCAGCAAATTTAACCTACTACGTTGTCCATTCATTGCCATTTTTTTTGCTTTTTTTTGCTTTCGTAGCTTTGCTTTCGCTCACGGTCAAGAGCACGACTGAGAGATAGAAAGGTGGGAGTACCAGTAGTAAGTACCCTCTCGAACGCGGGAAACAACAATGAATTCAGCGCTGGGGCGTGCCCGTGGGCCATCTGAAACTACTAATTCTTGGACAGCGCCGTGACCCTGCCAGCATCTTGTTCCACCATGTGAAAAAATCTACCTTCGTAGCCCATTGCTCCTTGTTCAGTGAGAATCTATCATTCAAGTATTTTTGCGCGTTCATGTTGGCAAACCCGCTGGCCTCGCGACTCTGACTATGAGCAGTTTCAGTAGTTTGTTATCAGAAACGACGCAAACCAAAATCTTCCCAGCAAAACGGATCAGTATCGGCAGGGACCACTGGGCTGCGCTGCGGCTCTCCGCCGCGCAATAGAAAAAATGAAAAACCAAAAAATGTCTCTGTTTTCGTCCTCCCTGTGCTTCTCTTAGAGCAGCCTTCAAAAAACAAGAAGCGTGACCGTGGGTCACTCATCAACATCTCGTGGGTGCTCACTATCGGTGCCGACGCAGCAGAAGTCGCGGACCGCTACGCCGGTAGCTGCCGAAGGCTATCGGTACTGGCGGAGACGCCGCAAAAGAATGACACAAATAACCGAAGCCACATCAAAAGACTGCCACAACAAGTAGAAACTGACCACTAAATCCCCATCGTGTTTTGTTTTAGTTCTCTGGCTGCGCCCGTCATCCCAGTCACGAAGTTTTGTGCCTTCGCCAGTGCCAGTGCCGGTCCCGTCTTCATGTACAGGTTTTGCTGCTTTTGTCGGATTATGTCCGCCGGTTGGAAGTCCATCACGCCCTGTGAGTTGTGGCGGCGGTCCAGCATCACTTTCATATCCTCGTGAAAGTCGTTCCCGTCCATCGTATACCCGTCCTTACAGCCTATCGAAAAACTCGCCATCGACAGGATTGACCGAATCGCCATTGGTTCTATTAATTTCCAACATCGATACTTTTTCTTTTCCTTTTACCCTACCCCCCTAGTACCCCTATGCGTCCGCGACCGCGTCCGCAAACCGGAATATCCCTTCAAGCATCGAGATCGACGCTAAAACTCGTCGTGACCTCCGCCCTTCGCTACCCTGCACGAAACACCCGTGCGGGTGTCGCCGCCGCAGCCGCTGGCTGACTCCAGTAGAACGCGAAATAACGAGTAGATGCAGTAACAGTATAGCTGCTACCTACGTGTCGGACGCAGTTCCCTGCTGGCTGTGTCACCCCCCAACTCAAACCCCCCCCCCTTCCCTCCATGAAAGAAACCGCTCATGAAATAAAATCCGGCACTGGACGAGGAGCCGCAACTAACTACATTCATAGCCTCCGTATCTCGGTTGAGCGAGTTTTTGGATATTTATGTGACCTAACGTCCAGCTTGACGTCGAAGAAGGAGAAGAGGGAGGGCTCGACGTGGTCCTCGTTCCACTTCCCGATGTTGCCCCCGTTCCACACGTGGTGAGGCGGCGCGTCGCACATCTTTGTGAATGGCGGTGCGGACATGGTCGGCGTAATGTGGTGCCTTAGAGGTTGAATTGAATACATCTATCTTCATTTGGCGGTGCTGGCGGTGGCGCACCAGCACCAGCATCTACTGCTCTAGCAAGAAAATCTGTCACCACCTTCAAGATCGAACCTAGAGTCATCCCCGTCAGGATAACGAACTGGGATCCGCGATGCCGGCGAGTTGCGATTTTTGCAACACTGACTATGTTTCGTCTGCATCGGCCGTCGGATCCTGTTCAGCCGATGGCGAGTACACTTATCCACGGCAATAGCCGGACGAAATACTCGCACTGCCTGCGTTCCCCCTTCTGCTGGTAACTAATCCCTGTATCCCTTGGCCCCTGCAATAGCGCTAGCACATCCGCCGGCGACGACGATATTAAAAGGAGCGGGCACCAGTCGGTTACTTACTTTGCTACCGATCTTCCTGCTGTCAGGAGAGAAGATGAATTCCAATTCGCTCCCCGTCTAAGTTTCCGCCCAGCAGCGAGAACGTGGCGTTCCAGAGGACCTTTCGTTTCTTCATGAAGTCGTCCCCGCCGGGCTCCATGTGGGAGAATTTCGTTGCTTCGAGAACCGTCACGGTCACCTTGTCGATCGCCTTCGAAAAAATAAATTCGGGGTGGATGCCGAACGACTTGCTCAGAACGGGGCGGAGGTCCTCCGGGAGCCGCTTCCACCAGTAGCTCTGGCGGTCACAGGCGAGGAAGGGCGCGTACTCGTCGTTGAAGTTGGTGGCCCATACCAGGTCGGTGTGGCCGGGGTAGGTCACCTTGAGCTGCCGCCCATTCGCGCCGTGGTACGTGCCTCGCGAGGGCTTCGGGAGAGAAAACGGCTCGTACCAAGGGTGCAGCGCAGCCATGTACTGCCCAGAAAGCGAGTCAACCACCATGCTGTCACTTTACTCCGTCCGACGTCGGAGCGGAAAGAACTCGAATAGGATCTAGTTGAGTCTTTATCTTGTCACGCTAGACTGCAAATTAACGGTAGTGGTCGGTATGCAAAATCAAAACCAGTTTGGCGTAAGTAAAGGAGTAGTATGTGCTTCTGCTTCTTGGAAGATTCCATCAAATTTTACCTGACGAGGGTAAGGTCTAGGACTACAACGACAACCGAGGGAGTGCTACAAGAAGCAATATTTCTGATTGACGACGAAAATCAAAATCGAGGACGACACATCTCGAGCTCCTTGCCAGCTCTTTTACAACTCGCTCCGAATCGAGATCGACGAATCGGGTTCAGAAATCATGCCTCGTTCGGCCGCGTCCAAACTAGAGCTCGCTGGTGATGGCTCCACGTGTTCGCGCTCCTACCGCTTTGTTGGTACGTCTTTCATGTAATGCGTATGCGTGTAATCCGTATGCGTGTAATGCGTGTAATGCGTGTAATGCGTGTATTGCGTATGCGTGTACTGGGATGAATGACGAAAATGTCTATGTCATGTATTGTACATGCGCATGTCGATGTATGTTCTTAGAATGTAGATGCTTCTTGGAATGAGATGAGTGCCAACAGAATGTGCTGATGAGCGCCTGACGGCGATTGGCAGATGTAAGTACACATACACTGGGATGAGGTAATGAGCAAAAACCAACTGTTCAAGGAGGATGAGCGCCGCTCGGGCGGTTGGTTGGACTTGGATTCTTTTATCTTTCGCTTCAAAAATGCTTTCGATTTTACAGGATAGTGCGCGCTCTTTGCGTTCGAGTTCTTCTCGTAGTTCCATTCTTGAAAAGAGCTGCGAGTAGTTTGAAATCAATGTACGTCTTGTTCGTTTTGTTCCACCTCACGGGCGCCCGTGCAAGCTCTCGCTATGATGCGGCACGCTCGGCAGATATCGCACACCAGGTGGCAGAGCTCGTGCGGCTTTTCCTTTTCCTGCAGGAGCTGCACAGGCTCTTCCACCTGTACTGAGCTTCGTGCAGCTCGTGAGCAGCTTTTCAACATCAGACGAACTGCTCCTCCATTAACTCGGGTTGTATTCTTTCATTCTGCCTCTGCTTGCAGTTCGCCGCAGGAGCCTCTCGACACCTCCTCGAGGATCCTGACTGCTTTTGGGATGTCCCGCATTCGGAGCTCGGAGAATCCCGGCGGCCACTCCGCCCGGCCTAGGCCCCACTCGCGCATGAGCAGTGGTTCTGCATGCAAGGAAATCTTGGAGTCAAGTAGGTTTGCGGCCTTCCGGCCTTCGTCGGAATTCGCGCTCAGTGCTTCCCGGTCGCGCACGTGCAGCTGTGCCCGCACCGCCACCTTCCGCATCAGAAACGCGAGCACGGCGGAGGGCACGACGAGAGTGTTCAGAGAGTTCATCTTCCGATTCGTCCCGCCGGTTCCTGCTTGATCGATGTGGATGTCCCTGTTCGCCAAGTGGTCTACCATCTCCCTGATTTGTTTTGAAGTTGTTTCTGCCGCCACGTGGTCTCCTCCGGTCGCGCCCGAATCCAGCTCCTGACACTCGCGCAGCACGGCAACGGACAGCTCCAGTTCCAGGAGGTCGTGCAGCGCGTAAAGGTCCCCCGTCTGCTTCTCCGCAAGCAGACGTTCCAGGGCGGCAGCAGCCTTCGTTTCGGTTTCGTACACGAGCGTGGGGCGGCACTGCTCCCACACTGCTGCAAGAGCAATTGTACTAGTTGTGGTGTCTGGCGTCCCCGTCGTCCGCTGCAGCACAGTCTGGCAGAAGCGTTGGAACAGCAACAGCACGTCGCCCGCTGTGTCCACCGTCCCTACCTCGCCAACATCTTCATCCGCTCCCTCGTTTTCTACACCTCGCCCTGCGTCGAACTCGACGAGCGCCTGAGGCAGAGCACCTTCGAGGGTCATGAACTCGGCGTAGTGCGCCTGCAGCACGCCTAGTCTCTCCCGCAGCGCCAGCGACGACAGATAGGTCTTCTCTGCTTCTTCATGATCATTTCCCGCACAATGATGTATTCCATTCCCAGCCGCCTCCCCCAAGAAGACGCTCTTGTTGAGCCCCAGTCGTTGCGGCACGAGCGCGATCAGCTCCGAGAGGGTGCGCCAGAACCGCACTTCCCACTTGAAGGCAAACGGGCCTGATTCCCAGTTCTGCAGCAGCACTTTGCCGTCCAAACCGCGCTCCCGCACGTAGCCCTCCATCAACGACCAACCGACCAGCAGCTGCGCTCCGCTCGTCGCCCGACGAAGAGGATGATCTTGATCTTCGCCCTCATACTCATTCATCGCCTCCTCCCGCAGGAGCTGCGGTTCCCCTTCCCACTGACAAGCAAAGCCGGGACAGCAAAAGCGCCCCAAGCCGGCGAACCAGTCGTCGGACAGCAGCTGTGCGTCGAGCAGGTCCGGCGCCTGAGCAAGCGGCACGAAGGAGGTGCTGGTGGGGGCTGCTCGAGCTAGTGGTAGATTTTGATTTTCTTCTACTTCTGGAGATTGAAGATGTTCAGGGGAACAAGATTGGAACTGCATGACGAAGTCGTTCTGCGCCTTCACCAGCTGGGCGAGCAGGAGTTTGAGGTAGAGGCCTTCGTCCTCCTCTCCGTAGCAGGAGTACACGATTGGCGTCTCGAGCGACATCTCGACCCGCGGCAGTGGCTGGCACTCGTGCCGGGACAGCAGCCCCAGCTCCAGCGCCTCGTTCCATACGCGCTGGAAGCCGTCGAAGATTTCCCTGTTCTTGCCTCTCCTGCTTGCAGCTTCCCCTTGATGGTGCCCACCTCCATCACGAAGATCGGCATCTGCGAGAAAATCGCGGACGCAGACTTCCAGGCGGGCGGACTCGCGGGAGACGCGCCCCTCTAGGAACGTCTGGACCAGGAGCACCCATTTCACAACGGCTTTCACCCCCTTCACCAAGCGGAAGAGTCGCCGCCGGTGGTCGCCGGCCTGCCGGTCGAAAATGTAGTGCAGGAGCGGGTGCCGCGGGGGCGGGGGCGAGTTGTTGTACTTAGCAATATCACTTCTGCCGGAGCCGGTGAATATCATCTTCCGCTTCGTGTACTGGAGGAAGGCGTTCTGCAGCTGCGAAAAGTCCACCTCGGCGGCTGCCACCGTCTTTCGCAGGAACCGCTGCTCCAGCAGCCGCAGGCGCCACTGCCGCGCGCTCACTCCTCGTCGTGCCGCTGCTGGGTACAACGGTTGTACAATCGGTTGTCCTCCAGGGTCTCCGCTCGGATCACCAACTCTCACGTCGACCTCTTCCTCGTCCACCTCGGAGGTTGTTGAAAGATCATCGGAGGTTGTTCGGCTACTTCCACTGCGCCGCCCCCGCCACACGCATTCGTACACGACCGGACTGCGCGTGTAGTCCCGCTGTGGTTGCGTGTAGTCGCGCCGCGTGTCTCCGTGGACGCAGCGGTACTCGGGATACTGGACCGACTTGAAGGGGTACTGTCTGGCGACCTCGAACGCGGACCCGGCCAGCACTTGCGCCATCCCGAACGCGGCGAATTGACAGCCCGGGTTGGCCAGCGTGAACACAACACGCGCATCCTCGCGGTCACGGTCGAGGACGCGCGCCGCAAGGGCGAAAAACGCGCGCATCAAGCTGCGGTGGTCGCCTCCGGGCCCCGCGTACGGCATGTGGAACATGAGCACATGCACCGCGCCGTCGCAATACGCGAGGACTCGCGAGACGCAGCGTTCAAAATCGTCCACGATATCCATGCCGCAGGACACGTCGAACAGCGCCCCCTGGCGAAAGGCGCGGCCCTCAATGTCAGCATCGGCGTACCGACTTTTCAGTTCTGCTTCGGACTCGCGCGACGTGGCCAGGTAGCGCCCGCGGCGGATCCGGTGCTTCTTGCAGTACGCGTGCGCGAAGGAAAAATTGCCGCTACCAATCTCCACAGTGATGCGCGGGGTCTGCAATTGCGGTGCGGCAGACTGATCTTGCGAGGCCCGACTCACGTTCGCCGCATCGAAATCCACCGCGACGCACTCGTTGACCTCCAGACGCAACAGATCGTCGGCGCCGTGCGACAGCTCTGCCGCGAATTGGAAATGCTCCTGCAGGCTGGGCTCGACGTAGCACGCTGCGAATTCCGCTTCCCATGCGACTAGCGATTCGTACGTTGTGAGACCTCCACCCAGGGCATGTTGTTTTGTCGTGGCACTGGCAACATCGTCGGTGGGGACCGTAGGGGAATCCTCGAGAAGCCGCGCGATCAGGCACACGAAGAACGAGGCGGCGGCTGCGGCGGAGCCCTCGAAACAAGTTTCCACGAGCGCCTTCCAATCGGCCTCGGTGTGCCTCGCGTCGAAGCGTGCGCAGTGGCCCAAAAAGTGCAGCACCCGCAGCTGTCGCGGCGCCAAGGACCGCGCGCCCGAGCGAGTAGACAGGCTCTCGACTTCGTGCTCGAAGTACCCCACGGGTGGTGCGGTCGCGGTGGAAGTGGCAGGGCTACTTCCGGCCCCCGCGGCCGAGGTGGTGCTGGACGCCCCCAGTAGTTCCAATGTGCCGATCGCGCCGCACGCGTCGCACTTCCGCCCCGCAAGGGATTTTGGATTCACAACGCAGGCGTCCTCGGTCGTTACCCTTGTGCCGCAGTGCCCGCACCGAAGAACCTGGAACTTGTTTGCGGCCGCCACCGTCGTCAGCAGCTCCAGCCGCTGCAGGTTTTCCGGCATCCCCGGCAGGAAAAATGCGCTCCGTCTCCGGTTGTACTCTTTCACGGGGGCCAGCGACGGCAGCAGGCACACGGCGTTGCAGCAGAGGAGTTGCGTGTAGATCCGAAGCAAGCCTTCGGTGTTGGCGTTGGATCTACACTGGGGATTTGGCACCGGGACCGCCCCGCATTCGGAGATCTGTCCCACGCGCGATTCCTCCAGTGCGCACGCAACCTCCTCCTGCAGCTGTACGGGCAGCGCCCCACTTTTCAGGGCGCGCAGCCACCGGTTTCCAGCGCAGTCGATCGGTCGAGGTCCGGATTCGCCTCCCGGTGCGTGGTTGGAACCAGCTTCAGCGCTGCTCCGCACGTCAAACAAGAGATCCAGCGCGTCCACCCGCGGTGCTCCCGCAAGAAATCTCCCGCCCGCACCTCCGCCGGCGCCGCTCGAAGCTGCATCCTCGGCAAGAAAGCAGGACCGGAACGCCCGCGTCAGATCAGCTGCGCCGCCCCTGCCGTCCCCATCGCCGATCACGGGCCCGTGACCCGCTTCAGCTCGTTTCACGCACTCCACAACACGGCCACTCACCTCGTACATCATGGCATGCAGCGCGGCGGCACTCACGGCGAACCGCCGCACCGGACACGTGGTGTCGCCGTAGCTTAGCACGGCGAGGGCCTCGCGGGAGGAGGGGTTTTCCGGGTGGGCACGGGCCTCGTGGTATTGTCGCACCAGGTCCACCGCTTTCGGCAAAAACTGGTGCAAAATCAGACACGGCCCCTGAGTTGGTTCTACTTGTCCTCGTGCAGGAGATGAAGAGTCCCCGCCGTGCTCGTCCTCTTCTGCGAGATGTTCATGTTCTTGAGTGTGGGGCTTCTCGCAACAGAGTTTCTCGCGGACCGCTGGCAGGAGACGGGCGGCGAAGTCCAAGCCGAGCGTTTTCGCGAAGTACAGAGCCGACGCGCGGTGGTTGCGACACAGGTGTTCGCTGGTTGACAGTAGCTTCCGGACCAGCGGCGTTTGGTCCTCCTTCGAAGTAGAGAGTTCTTCGCGTCCCCCTCCGTCCACCCCGAGCAAAAGGCCGCTCGCATGCGCTCTCTTGACGGACGCCGCCAGAATGCGCGTCCACAAGCAGCGGTGGAAAGTTGACCAAATTTCTGTGCGAAAATCGCTCTCGGTCTCGTCTTGCTCTTGTCCCGCTTCCGCACGGTCCCCAATACTAGCTTCGAAGGCGGCCTCCTGTTTTTCGACCGTGTCGACCACCACCGCGACGCTGAGCTTGTCTGCTGCACTCGCCAGCAAGTCAATGACAACTGGCAGGACCACCGCGCCGCGCTGCGAAAACGACCCTACCGAGCTGCCGCGAGTCGAGGACGTCATCTCCTCGATCACGCCCCCCACGTAACAACCGAGAAAATCAAGAACGTTGTTGCTATCTCTCGGCGCCCCTGATGCGCCGTCGAACACAATGTCATAATTACCTTCACGTTTACCAGCACGAGCAGCATGACAATAGTTCGGTAGCTGTTGCAGAAATTGCAGAACGCTGCCAACCCCAGACCCGCTGTCTCTGAGATCCCGAGATCCGTCTACTCCGAGCCGAAGACGCAGGGCGCAGGCTGTGCTGACGAGGCGCTCGGCGATCTGGTCCTCGGCGCCGGGGGGGATGCTGGCGAGCTTTCGCAGGATTTCCCGCGTCAGCCTGGTGTCTTCGTCGCGCAGCTTGTTGCCGTGGATGGCTTCGAGCGCTAGGTGCAGGAGCAGTGGACTCTGTTTCTTCGTGGTTCCGACCGCGTTCCGCACGATGGCGAGCAGCCTGTCCTGCGACGACGAAGGCCCTTTAGCGTTCTTAGCGCCAAGAGCAGTAGATGACGGGGAAATAACAAGATCAAGATTTATTTCATCTTCATACAGCACTGCGATTTCCAGCGCGTCAATGGACGAGGTGCCCTTGAAAATCTGCCGCGCCGCGCCGAGCGCCCGACGGGCGGCCTGCTTCCAAGAAGACTTTTCATCCGCCGCCGTGCTGCGTACCGCTCCTGGAGCGATCATTTTCCGACTCGCGATGATCGCCCACACGCACGCATCCACGAGCTCTCGCGGGGACGACGGAGTCGGGGAAAAGACAGTTTTTCGGAGGTCAACCGCGGACGGCAGCATCGAAAGCAAATACAGCCAGTGCAGGACCCGAGGCATCTCTTCTCGCACAAAAAGGTGCACGCGGAACACGTTTGTGATCGGACAGCTGGTGGTCCTTGTGCGTGCGGGCGAGTTGCCCTTCGCGTGACCCTTCTGGACGTAGCTCACTTCATCTTCTGAGCCATGGACCACACTACCATCTTCCGACTCAGAACCGTGATCAGTTGTACCGCCAAGATCCTCTTCGTCCGAAAAGTCGTCCTCTTGCTTTTTCAGCACCCACGCGTCGTACTGCGCGGAAACGAACCCCCTCTGCAGCTCCCGGGTCAACGACGGAAAGAACACCCCTTGCAAGGCCAACACCAGCACGTCGTTGCGGTACACAAGTGCTGCGTCACTCGGAGAGGCCCCCACACGCGAGACCAGCCGTTTCCACACACCGCGACCCAACGCGGCACTTGCCCGCTGCGCAAACTGTTGCGCGTCGGCCGGCGCGCTCGTCTGGACCATGTTGTTCAGGCACTCCGCAATCGGCTTCACAAACGGCAGCCGCAGTGCCGGCAGCGCGTGGTGCAATTCGTAGCACTCCGGTCCGGTCGGATCGGGAACGCGGTCCAGAACCGAGACACCAGGCTCTGTACTAGTATCCCCATCGCAGGAATTGCTGGAGCCATGCCACCGCCCAGACACGAACTGCTTGCACAGGAAGAACCAGTCGGCGCGGTCTGCATGATCCTCCTCCTCGGAGGAAGAGCTCCGCTGCCTGGAGCAAAACTCCACGAAAGTCCCCAGCGCGCAGCTTTGCTCCATTAAGCACAGCCACCTCGCCAGGGTCTTGCCCACCAGCCGGGAGAAGAAGTCGAACACGGCTTCCGCAACCTGGGCAAACCGACGGATGTACTGGTCGTCATCGCGGAAAATCTCGTCAAACCATCGCAGCTTCAAAGAAGAACCTCCAGATGAGGCTGTTGTCTCGTCGTCCAACACGTAACCTTGCGCGATGCACGGGAGGCAAACTTCTTCGGCCAGAAACTCCACCATGTCACGATCTGCAAGGATCGCGTCGTGCACCTTCCTCTGGTGCTTCGGGGCGTGCACGCCGACTGGATAGCGGAGGTACCGGAAGCAAAGCGCAAGGTTCCGCCCCAAAAGCGCACGAAAGAAAGACGTGTGGCCGGTGGAGGAGCTTCCGATGGGGAAGTTGAGCACTTTTCGGATCGACCACCGCTCGCGCAGGGCGTTTACCAAGTGCAAACGCTGTGGCGCGGCACCCGCGCCACTTCTCGACGAGTGGTCCTCCGCAGCTGCCTCTCGATCTGGGTCTGGTCTTTCTGCGACTACGCGCGAGAGATCTTCCACCAGAGCCAGTTCCCACGCGGAGAGGAAGTTGAGCCCGCCCGGGAGTGCGTCGTACGTATCGCGGCGCGAAACGTGCACGAACAGAACGCAGCGCTTCGCCTTGGTGGCGTGCTCCTTGATCAGATTCAAATGGGCCGAGTTCCCCCCGCACTGCAAGATCAAATACTCGTCCTCGTCGTTCCCTTTTGCCGTTTTGTTGTACTCGACCACAATTTTCTCCAGGTCCCTTTCGCTGCCGCACGCGTCCGCATTGCGCACGCGTCCGGATACTGTCACCGTCTGTCCCGGCGAGAGGCGGAGAGAATGCGCACACCGAGCCGTATCCTCGTTCGAGAATGTGAAAATCGCGATGTGCTGCTTCATCTTCACCGGGCCGGAAGGGGCTTCTTCGATGACATCGGGAAAACAGGTTGCGTCAGCGGCCTCGAGCCGGTGGAAGTATTCGTCACACCAAGATTGCGTCCACGGCGCTCCGGCGTAGCAGCTGTACCGCTCCGTGCGAATCACGCCGTCGCACAGCGCCAACTGCATCAGCTTCGCCCATGCGTTCTCGAGCACGCGCCACGGTCTTTCCTGCTCCTGTCTCGTCCTCCAGTCTCGATGATGGTCGTCTTCGCCGGAGATGGAGTTGGTGCCCCGCTTGGGGCCGTTTCGATCCCAGCAGCTACCCTGGAGGACCTGCGACGGTGTGTTTCGGACAAAATCCTCCGAGGCTTCATCGTCTGCGCGACCCTTATACGAAGGCGAATCTCGTCCGCTACCGCAAAATCCAAAATTTTCGCGTCGGTTTCAAAACACCAAACAAAAAAAAAAAAGAGGCCCAAAGTAGCGCGGCGGCGTAGGACGTCGCGGCGCGCCGCGGTCTGGCACGGCACTCCCAGCCGACAAGGGTGGGAGCGGGGTGGCAGACTGGCAGCTGCAGCGTGACACTTCGTCGCAGGTGG
>RXOD01004202.1:0-26089 GCA_005223375.1 Amoebophrya sp. AT5.2
CATCATCATCATCTTCTTCTTCTTCTTCGTCGCTACTATCTAAAGGCCACGGATGTTCCGCCTCGTCTTCGTCCGGGCCGTCCAGCCATCCCCCCTCGGTGCTACCGTCCGCACAGCCGTCGAAAGATATGGGTGCCGGAACTGCGGCTACGACGGTAGCTTGTGTAGGTCCTGTGTGTGGAGAAAGGGACGAGCCTGCCGTTGAAGTTGCGGTGGACCGCGACGGACCGCAACTGGCGCAACCGGCTGGCGTCCGAAATGCGGACGGGCCGCCCACAGCCGGCGCTATCACGCCGCGGCGGTGCGCCTCGTCGAGCCCGTGGAAACCGCGGAAGAGAACGAGCGCCGCGAGCTCCAGTGCCGGCGCGAAACAGTTCTTAACGGAGTTCCAATGAGCACGTGGAAAAGCCGTTTTCAAAGTACTCACTTACACGAGCTAGTCAGTTGTACATTGTACGTGTACATCCGGAAGCGCCCTTGCTGAGTATTTGTTCCGTCTCCAGTTGTTTACAAGCTGCTACTGTTCCAACAGACAGCGCTCGGGGTCGGGATCGGGCACGGGCTCAGGCACATGTGTCGTCACTTAACCTCACGAACGCATCATGTTGTACCAAGTGCTTGTGTCGTGGCATGTTTCAGAGCTTGGACTGCAACGCTTTGGGCAAAGAATGGATTTTTTTCAACGACGGAATGCGTGAGCATGCTGCTCGAAACTCGAACTTGAAGCAATCGATCCTTGCCCGCAAATTTGATATTCCGCTGAAGAAAATCATGAGCAGGCGCAGAAGAGTGTTTTGTTGCGTCTCTTTCGTCGGAGGGACAGGAGCGCGCGATCGAAGTAGGTCGAGACTCGAGTAGAAGCAGATGCTGTGCATGTATTTGTTCAAAAGTGCGATCAAAACAGCCGAGAAACGACCAAGGAGGAGTTAGCAGTGCAAAACCCGTATAGTTTGCCTACTCCTGCAATACAAATTAATATAAATTTTGACTTTGCCTGCTGCTCCTCTTACCCAAAGCCACCGAGAAGATGGCTCGTGGCAGCAAGCAAAGCCAAAGCGCTCAGCCCGCGGCCCGCGGCGCGCCGGACCATGCGCCGAAGCCTCCGCCTCCAAAGCGGCGGCGCGGTCGGCGTTCCGCTTCTTTCGACGACGACGAGGCGAAGATGAAGCTCCGCGACGACTATGCGAGTGCTCTGCGCCAGGAAACGGTGGGGTACTTCGCAGCGATGGTTTCGCCCAGCAAGAAGCACCTGAACAGGGGACAGAGCCTGCTGGACCCCCAAGGGAACTTTTTTTACTATCCGGACACGGATGCAGGGGAGGGAGGCGCAGGGAACCGTCCGTCCGCGTCGCAGTCGTCAACGGAGGAAGAAGAAGAACGGGGACGAGGAGGAGGATTCGGGGGAAGCGCGAGGACAGCTGGGCGAATGAAAATGTCCGCGACAACAAACTCCCTCGGCTCCACCCTCTCCAAAGCCACGTCGTCGGGGTGGGGCCCCGACCGAAACTCCGCAAAGATAAAACGCATGGACCAGAAGATCAAATCCCTCGACCGCCAGTGGTCAAAAAAGCGACTGGATGAGGACGAAAAAGAGAGGGAGGAGGAAGAAGAGCGAGAATACCGGCGGAAACACCGAATACTGCCAGAATGCAGCGTGTCGACGAAAAACGTGCCGCGGCACTTAGGGGAGATCAGCGGGGCGTTTTCAAGCTACGGCGCGGCGGAAGGGCCCGGACACGGAGGAAAGAAAAACGGCGACGAGACGCTTGTGAACACACTCAAGCGGTTTGGGATAAAAGACGCGCGAGCGAAACTTAGCCAGTACAAGACGGCGCTTCTCAGGTACTTACTAGACTGCGGCTCTTGATGCTTTTCTCTTTGTCGTTCGTCCGCGTTTATCAACGCGGCCGGCTCCCTCGTCTTGTGCTCGAGTCATGTGCCTCGCGCTTGGCGGTTTGGTTCCGGCAAATTGCTGGAGCATTGCCCATTCGCGACTAGCCTCAAAAAACGCCGCAAGATCGGGAAAGCGCGCGGGCGCGCGCCCGTTGACAGTGCAGCGCGGGCCTGTCTTTGTTTGTGCTTGTGCTTGCCGTCCGTCTCTTTCTTTGCGGGTTTCCGCTTGTTTCTGTTTCCCTCGATTTTGGACAGCGCCGGCAGAAAGAGAAACGAGCGCCGGCAGGTTTCCTCCTCATCCCAGCCGAGAGCCTCCCACCCCGTGGCCATCTCCGCCCTCGCGCATGGTCTACAGAGGTCGGACACGTGCTCGCCGTCCTGCCCCGGCTCGTGCTCGTGCTCGGCTCGGTGTCCTGGTGCTGGGCCTCCGGCGGCGCTGCTGCTGCTGCTGCTTGCGGGGGAAGATGATGCGGACGAACCCCCCCGCTGGTAGCTTCCCGGCTGGAGTCTTGCGCCACTGCTGTCCGTTCCCGGCTCGCGTCGCGGCGGCTGCGCTGCGTGCTGCGCTGGGCTTGCGGCGGCTGCGCTGTCTGTTCCCGGTTCGCGTCGCGGCGGCTGCGCTGTGTGTTCCGCTGGGTTTGCGGCGGCTGCGCTTTGTGTTCACGGTTCGCGTCGCCTTTGCGTCTCCTTTGCCTTCTTAGCCCGCGGCATCGTCGCCGGGGCCTTCTTAGCCCGGGGCGGCTTGGAGATAAACGGCGCCCACGGTCATGCGCTCCAACCACTTCCCAGCGTGACGGATCTAGTTCAGAGCATACGCGGCCCGTCTTTCCAGATCTTCCCGCAATGCTAGGCAGAAACATCTTGGCGCGTCTGCGAGCCCGTACACCGAGGAACTAGCTCCAGCGACTCCGTTCGCTTTTGATTTCATTAATTCGCGGAGTGCTGGGGGAGATTCCACTGCTGGCGTGGATGGCGCCGCCTGGTGGTCGCAGGGAGAACCACTCGCAAAAACGGACGGAAGTTCCGGCCTTCTTCCCCCCCCCCAGCTGCCGCAGTCTCCACGGCGGCAGTGCTGCGCCACACATCCACATCGCGGCGCCAACCCTGCCCGACGAGGGTCGAAGTGGGCGGCACTTTGTAGCGGCTCGCCGCTGCACAGTAGACGGGGCTCAAACTCGAGCCCCCGGCCGCCCGAGCTTGGCGGCCGCGGTCGCACTGAGTTGGGCGCTCTGCTCCCCTCTCCAGTACACCGAGCAGCGGTACCCCGACGGCGAAGCGGGCGGCGCGGTTGGCCGGGGTCCTGCGGGTCGCGGAGCTGCGCCAAGTTCTTGGCTGAAGGTCTCGACCGCAGAGGCAGGTCGATCATCGATGGCGCGGCCGTGTTCCCCTGATGTTGCTGCCTGCGCACAAAGGTAGAAGCGCAGCTACGTCATTAGCGAAGTCCAGCAGCTGGATCGCCTCGCAGAAGAACGGACTTAGACTGTCCGGACCCCATTGCGAAGCGGCGAAGGAGTCGCCGTAGAAGTCCCGCAACAGGCTGCCGCCTTTCTTTGGCTTTTTCGGGGCGGGGGCCGGTGCTACGGCGGCGCTGTCGCCGGCGTCCGCGGCGCTGCTTTCGTTGCGGATGGCTTTGGAGATCTTTGCCTCGTTCTGGCGCGCGCGCCTGTATGGGAATCAATGCGATGAAAGGCCCCAAGTTGGCGCCGAGCTCCCCGATCGTGTTCGTGGCTGAGATAATACGCAACCTGTATCCATGTCACTCCTGACGTGCCAAAATTGTCCCCGCCGCTCCCTCATCCTTCCACAGGTAGTACCGGCTTGCAGCGCTCGCGCAGGTACACACAGCCGCGCATCTGTTTGCCACTTTTTGAAGCGAGAGAGTTGCGAAGCGCCCCCCGCTACCCCTCGAGTATCTCCGTACTTTGGGAAATTTTGTCCCGCGCCCTTGCGGGGGCTGTCGTCACGCACCATCTTAGGCATCTTCTCGCGAGCCGCTCGCGCCGTGCTCGGGAGATGGTGCGTTGCGGTTTGGTGCGTCTTCAAGATTGTGGCTTTCGCGTCCGACAGCTCTCCCGTGCCGACTTCCGGTTCCGCTGGAATCAAATCCGCGCGATCCGCCTCAGTCGGAGGCGGCGTCCGGGCCACCTCCCCCGTCGCTGCGATTGCGTCGGCAGAGCCCGCCACAACGCCCGCGCCGAGAAGCTCCGGACTGCAGCCACCCGGCAAGCAGCTTTCCCGTCCGTCTGAACGGAGATAGTGGAGAAGTACTTCGCAGGATTTAGGAATCCGGCGCCGCCGTGATTTCCGGGCCGCGGCGTCGACTGCTTCGCACGCTTTTCGTGTGTCGGCGTTGTCACTCTGATCAGTTCAAAGAATCCGCGGCCTCGGCTCCTTTCGGCAGTGCCGCGGAAGGACTGGCCCCCCCCGCCTGCCACTGATATCGCGCAAACGGCGTGGGGATTGAACGTCTGAAAAAAAGGCAGCGCGCGAAAATTGCACGCCGCGGCGGCTACGCGTACCAAGTCCGGGCTCGTTGGTTTCGTTTGCGCTGTCCTGGTGCGCGTGGGTGCTGCTCGTCTGCGTCCGGATTTCTTCGCGCCCGGCCGTAACGTCGACAGCATGAACAGCCGACGCGGGTGGCGGTAAGCGGTCCGGCGCCGTCATCGCGGCAGCCGTTTCGCCCTGGCCGATGCAGACCTGATTCGCAGCATTCGGGGGCAATGAGTGCTGGCATACCCACGGCGCCGCCGGGGTATCTATTAATGTACTGCGCCGCGACCTCGCAACCCAATGGCGAAAGGATCCGCAGCCACTTCACTTGGGTCGAAAGATGCCAACGACCCGCGACCCCCTGGAGCAGGGCCCAGCAATCGACGGCCGTGGAAATCTGGCACAAATCTCGCCCACCCTCGTAGCAGCTCCCGCGCACGTCCTTAAGGCGCGCATCGAGCTGCTGCCCCAGAAAACGCTCGCGATCCAGAGCGCCTCGGCCTTGCTGTACCTCTGCGGCGTTCATCAAGAACGAAGCGCTAATGGGCGTCAACTTTTCTCAGATAACAGGGCAGGGGCTAGCATGTTCCGAGTAAAAGCCAATGCCTTCCACATCAAAAAACTAGGGGAGGAACTAGCAAAGGCGGGCCCAGCCTCAAGGTCCCGCCAAGTCTCCGCGTACCGCCAAGGGCCCGCCGGTCCGAAATTGCGGACACTGATGAGGAGTGTGGGCGCACTGGTTCGCCAGCCAGCAGCCCCGGCAGCAGTTTCGCAAGAATGGCCGGCCTGGAGCATTTCGGAAGGTTCCCGGGAGCCCTCTCGGGAGAGTTTCGAGGAAGCCGGGCGCAGGAGATGGCTCCAGACTGCCCCCTCTCGCAGAGTCGCCAGGGATATTTCCTCTCGCATGCGCGCCACGCGTTCGCATTGCTCGTAGTCGCTCCAGGAATAGTCGCCCCCTTGGTTGTCAACGAAGTGGGTGCGGATGTGCGCGACGCTGCGACTTGGTTAGCGTTGCCACTTGTGCGCGGCACGAGTGCCGCCGGTACTGGTCGCGATCGCCGTGACTGGGAAGCCTGCCAATGAATGCACTTGGCTGGCGCCACTCCCGATGGGGTTGCCGCCGTCGCCGCCTGGTCCGTCCAGGACCATCAAGCCCGCGACCTTGTCGGTGAGTGTGTCCATCTTCGCGTCGGCCTTTTCGGTGAGTGTGTCCATCTTGTGATCAACGAGATCGCGGGGCGCGCGGCTGGTTGTTGGGGGTCGGTCTTGGCTCTGTCGAAGTATGTCGCGAGTAAACTTGTCGCGTTTTTCGGGAACAGATTGGCGCGCGCTGTCGCCGGCGACATGAGTCCGCGCAGCTTCGACAGCGGCGGACGCACCACCCCGAACAGGTTCCGCCCGGCATTCGCTTAGGAGGGTGCCGCGGCTTTTCCGTGCAGCGCCTCGCAATTCGTTAAATACGTTCGCGATTTGATCGCCAAGAGGTCGCGCCCCCACTGCGAAAGACCCGGAAAATTCGGAAACTGGATGGCGCTGGGGAAGATGGCCAACCTCGACGCGGGTGCTGCGAACTCGTCCGATCTTCCGCCTTCGCCTCCCGCTCCTGCGCCGACGCTAGCGCCCGCCTCCGCCTGTTTGTCGGGAGCGTGAGCAGCGTGAGGGGTGGCGATATGAGGCGCGCGCACTTCATGACGCTGCCAGCAGGGTCTTGCTGCAGGTTGGCGGCGGCACCCCGCAAGTGGTCGCGCCTCCCTTTCTGACGGTGCGGCTTCGACGATTGTGGCGCCCCTGGTGGTCTTTCCTTGGCGGAGGAGCATGCCACTGCTGCCAGGGGCCTCGTGTTGGCTTGGTGCGAAACGCTCGCGCCGTCTTGTTTGACGTCTTCGAGCGTCACTCTTTGCGACCTCCCGTCAACTTTCTTGGTTAAGTAGGAAACATGCGCGCCCTCTCTGAGTTCGCCGATCTTGGTGCTGGCAGCGCCTTCGTGTTCAAAGACGCAAAGCGCTTCGGGGGCGCCCTTGGCTGAGATCTTGCCGACTGTCGTAAACTTGTCGGGGAGGTGTTACGGTGCGACATGCTCCAGAGCAACCGCGTGGGATCGTATGCTCTCGAGCTTAGCAGGCTGGTCACGCGATCCGCGTGCCGTTTGTGGAAGCCCCGCGCGGACGACTTGTGGCGGAGCGTCGCCAAAGTTTTGCCGTGGTCGCCATTCCCGAAGCGTGCGCGCGCCCTTTGCTGCCAAAGGGTCCGCCCCGATTCCCCCCTCGGTGTGCGGTCTCCTGCGTGCTGCATGGGCGCGGCGCTGCTTGCTTTATTGTTTGACGAAAGCACTCCGGGCGTATTCGCTCGCGCTCCGAACGCGAAGCGCCTCCGACCCCGCGCGCGAATCCCCGGACTTCTCGGCCAGGGTCGTGCAGCGGCTTCGTCATCACTTGCAGCGAAGACGCCCGCGCACGAGTCTCGTCATATGCTCGACGTCGTCGTCTTCGAGAAGCGGCTCGCTGTCTGAGTTGAAGGCTAAACGCCCCCGCAGGTGTCTACGCGATGCCTCCATCAGACCGCATATCGGGGAAGCGCTCCATCCACCGCGCAGGTTCCCGCGTCCGTGCGTTCTGCTCGCGCCCGTTCTTCTTCCTGCATTCTTTCCTGCTACGCTGCCACTGGTGGAGTTCTTGGCGCTCTCGGTCGCGACGGTTCCGGCGTTCTCAGGCGTGACGGACCCGGCTGATTCGGACGCGACGGCCCCGGCTGGTTCGCGAAGTTCCTTCGCTGCTCCTGCCGCCTTCTCTTTCTCTCAGTCCGCGCTCTTTGTTCGCGCAGCCGGCGTTTGCGGGTGGGTGTCTCCCCGCTCGGACACTTTGAGCATACTTTCCCACTTTGGGCGATGTAGTACTATGCGCCGGCCTTGTGCCCCCGTCGCCGTCCGCGATGTAGTACCGCGCTGGGGCCTTCCAATTGGTGCCCAGTCCGATGCAGCCGCTCCGTGCTCGCCATGTTCTTGGCCTTCATTGCAGCCGCCTGCAGCTGCTCGGCGCTCGGCTTTGGCTTCGGCGGTCTGCCCCTCCTCTTTCCCGTCGCTGCGCGTTTCGGTTTGGCCTACTTGTGCTCTGATTGATAAGGTTACTTACTCGGAAACCCAACCACTGCCAGCAGTGCTGCTTTTCACCCGTCCACGTGCATGCAGTGCACTTGTGCGGCGTTCTGGATGACATTCCAAACTTCATGGCACTCGGCGAAGACCTGGCCCACGCGCTCCAAGATCGCGCTCCCCTGCTGGATGAGGCCGTCGACAGCTACTTTGATCGCCCGGATCAGTCCAACTCCGGCGCTGGCTGTGTTCTGGCACTGGGTGGCCTGCTCCTGGCTCTTCCTCTTCGTGTTTCTCTATCCCGTTTCCCGCTGCAGAGTAATGGCCCGCCGACTAATGGCCCGCCGACGTCGCCCCCCACTGGCTGGACGTAGTTGCGCGGCTCTTACACTAGCCGAAGCCTTTTGCTTTGCGCTGACCATCGTGACCCTTCACGCGGACCGATTTCGAGGCAACGCCTTTGGACCCCGCGACGTCGCATATTAGTCGCGTCACGTTCTCGATCGCGTCGGCTTGGTCTGGCCGTAACCTCTTCGACGAAGTTTCGCCCCAGGTTCTCCCCGCCCCGGGCTCTGCGACTCCGTCCGCGTGTCGTCCTGCTCAAGGTGCCGAAGAGCTTGCCACTGATCGACTTCTTCCGGCATAGCTGTCAGCTCGCGCCCCACGTACGTGCTACGCGCTCCGGCTGTCGGGTACGTAAACGAACCGAGTTCCGCGCACGTGTAAGACACTGCCAGGCAGGCCTGCAAAGTTTTTGCGGTAACGGCTGATATGAACCGGGTCGCATATTTTGGAAACTTATGGAATTTAGGGACTTGGTAAAATGCGGGGGATTTTTTAAGTTAAAGCTGGCGAGTTCAGGGGCGAACGCTGCAGAGCAGCTCTCAGCTCGTCGATCTCTTGGCGTGTGGTGTGCTGGAATCCGCAGCCAGGACATGAGCCCACCCCCGGGCCACAAGTCGGCGACATGTACACCGAAGGCGCCACCTGGTTCCTCCCCTCGCTGCGAATGCGGCGCGAGCTGGTCGCTGATCAGCTGCGACCGCGGGCCGCTCCACAGCTCTGGGGGGATTTTTTGGCTTTTGTGAAACCTCCCCGGATGCGTGTGGGGTTCGGGGGCGTCGACGCGCTTGCTTCTTCGCGCCCTCTTTCACCTGCTCGGCTGGTGCCTCCGGCCGGAGCCTGGTCGATAGAACGGAGCCAGCTCCCGGATCTTTTCACGCGTTGGCCTTGACGCATCTAGTGCCTGGCGCCCCCCTTCTTTTACCAGCCTCACCGGTTTGCGTGCGACTGCGATGGCTTTCCACTCGGGGCCTACGCTTTCGCAGTGCCCGCGTCCAGCGAGGAGAGCGCAGCCACCATTTTGCGCCGCGCGAACTCCTTGACCGCCTTGGTTTCCTTGAAGATGGCGAGCGTTGTCCATTGTCCCCAGCGAAAAAGCGCAAGGCGCGCCGCTGTGCCACCCTAGCGCCCCGCTCGTTGTCCACAGAATCCCGCGGCGACCTTTCGAGTGCGCAGGCTGTCGAATGTAAGCGCCTGCAGCTGTGCGGCTTTGGGGTTGTTGCGTTCTAGCGCGCAGAGGCTCCGAAGACGTTGCGCCACTGACTGTCGAGGCGTACACTTGCGGGGTGGCGATCTCTCTGTCGAAGAGTCCAGAGCAGCCCCCTCCCCTTCTTCTCCTTCAGCTCCGCCGCCTTGTCCACCCGATCGAGTCGCTGGCCCTCCTTCCGGTAGTCGGCAGCCACTCCTGCGGCCTGCAACCGGCGCCGCGCCGTATCGTATCCCTTGCGGATGCGGCTCGACCTTGTTCCAGAGCCGGCAGATGGGGTAGGCGGGGGCGTGGGCTCGATGAGCGCAGCGGCGGACCTGCTCGCGCGGGGGGTACTTAGTTGCTTCGGCCAGGCTTAGGATCCGGATCGGTGACCATAGTACGCGCGGGCGGCTCGCCCTTGGTGTCGTCCGTCTGCGCTTCGCCGCAGTTCTGTGCGGCGTCTCTCGTCTTACTCCTCGGGAGCGAAATGGCGCACGTCGTAGGTTTTCCCTGCAACTTAAACCAGCCAGCAGAATTCTTCAACTGATTGGACTCCTCTGCGGTCACCTGCGGCGTTTTCGCGTGCGTGCGACTGGCGAAGCCCGAGGAAAAAGCAAATGGCGGCCAAATAAAGGAGGGACGGAGCTCCGCCGCTGTGGCTGTGTGTCAGTCTGCGAAAGCAGACGGATTCCGGGCTGCTTAGCTTGCACGCCGGAGTTAGCGCGGACCATAACCAGCAGTGCCTGCCGTGGCACACGCTTAAACCTTAGAAGCTGCAAAGTTAGCGAGGGGCTGCGCCCGTGGCTTTACACTTCGCGCGGCCATCTGCCTCGCGCCAGTTCTTTCGCCTTCTTGCACTGCCGGCAGATAGCTTCGCGCTAGATAGCTCCGACAGCATGGCCGTAGTGCGCCCGGCATGGCAGCGGGGGCCGGCCGCGCAGACAGGGCGGGCGCTCCTTGTTCGTGTCTTCGTCGGTCCCAGCCCACCACCCCCCACCGCGTAACGCCGCACAGCTGACTGCTGCCAGGACGGACCCCACTCGCCACCTTCCATCCCCCCCAGTAGCGAGCACCTACGGCGGTGCGCGCTATGTTCTGCGGATGATGTCCGCCGCCACGGTGGTCCGAAGCGTGAGAAGATGCCGAAAGGTATCGCCCGGGACGTCTCTCGGCGTTATGCTGTGGCTTGCGTTCTCCCGGTCCTCCTCACTGCGTGGCGCGTGGGTCCCCAACACCTCCGCCGGGGTGTTTCCGCCCCGCGGGCATTTTCTCTTTTGCTTTTGCCGGGTCGGCGCCCCGCCTGCGGGCCATTGTTCGAAAGATGACGCGACGCCGCGCGCCCGGTGACTGTCTGACCCTAGTCACTGCCGCGCCACTTGCTAAATTTCGAAAAGTGTCGCTGCCGTAGATACGAACCGCAGACGAGGCCACAAAAAATGCGAGCCGTAGATGCGAACCGCAAATGAAACCGCGGCCGTGCATCTTGCTGACCCCGCCAGCGGCCGCTCGTTCCATCAGGAGGCTGCTCAACGTTATTCCGTCGCGCGCCCTGAACGGCCCGGCGCAAACCCCAGCGGATGGCACAAGCCCGGCGGGCCCGTCGCCGCTGAGTCCAAGCACGACACCAAGCAAGCAGGCCGCGGAGACGCAGCGGAAAACTTGTCGCCAGTTGACATCTTGCACAAGGCGCGCAGCCTCGTTTCTCTCTTGGTTTCTGCGATGAAAAGCGTCAGCCTTTAGTTAAAGCGTGTCCGTTTTAATGGCTTGCCTGCTCGGCGTGCGGGGAATACCGGGGCAGGGGATACACTCCGGCTCCGCTTCTCCGCGTGCTTTCCGCCCGCATCCGCGGCAGCATTCGCGAGGAGCGCGAATTTCTGTCCCCCACTCGCAGGGGGCCTCAGAGATTCCCGGGCATTTCTTCAGGCCAGCCTCCGCGGTCTTTTGATCGGGGCAAGTAAATCCGCCCGCCCTAGCCATCCCGACGGGCCCAGCCCTCGCGAACATGCTGGGGCTGGAGCTGCTCGCACGCGGTTGGTTGCAGTAGTGTCCATCACGGTGCGCCCTGATCTTCTTCAACGTGCGGAAGACTCCGCCATCTCCTTGAATTTCCGCCCATCGTCAGGCCGCCGGGCGTGTGTCGCAGCTTGAGCGTTGGCGATAAGCTTCCGCGTGAGAGCTCTTCCCTTCCCTTTTCCACTTCGCCCCGGACCGGGTTCATTTGTTTCGAGGCCATGGACGTCGATAGACCGGACGCATTGCGGGGGGGACGTGCTTGGTGCACGCGAAGCCATTCCGCGCGACGTAGACCGCATGCCCACCCCTTGCCATCTGCTTTGCGTCCGCCTTCACCTTGCCGCTGTCTTGCCGCAGGCGTGGGCTCTCGTTGGTCGGGTGGACGTCCGTCCGTGCACGCCTGCAATTCTGCCGCCGCATCCTCTGCAGGCTCTGGCACGGATTCCATCGGGGCGGCGTTATCGTGCACACCGTTAGCACTGGCATAGCCCGCGGGCCAAAATTGCAATGGCTACGCAGATCGCGGCCACGGGGTGCCTTCTGTTCTCGTGGTGTGCGTTGGTTCTCGCGGTCTTTCTTTTGTGCTCTTGCTGCGCTTGCAACGCCGTGCGCAGCTTCTTACTGCGCTCGTCGGAGGATTAGACCCGGCCCGCCCCTCTAACGAGATCCAGCGCCTGGAGCGAAGAACGCCAACGCGCGCGATCAAGGACCGAACCCCCAAGCAACGCCGCACGCCCTCGGCATTCTTTTACCTGCGTGCAGAGACCCCCCACAGCTACGCCCTTCCCTGGTCCTTCAGCTCGTGCACGTAGCGGGCCGAGAAATCGAGGCAGAGGAGCTCCCCCGGCTGGTATGCCGCGGGCGGCCGACACTCCTCGCCCGTCTCCTTTTGTGTCCTGGCCATGCCGTCGCGAATGCCGATCTCTCTGCCAGCCCGCTGGCGCGATGTTGTGTTGCGACTGGCTGGCATTCGCCTGCGCCGCGGCAGTCCGACGGAAATTACTCCCGCGGCGAGTTTCTGGCTCTCCCTCGTTATGTTGCGCGGTCGCTGTTTTCTTCCTTTTTGAGCGCCGAGACGAAGCGCCCACCTCCTGGGCGCGGCGGAAGGTTTTCCAAGCTTTTCGCGAGCTCCTTCGGCGTTGGTCTTCGTGGTCTCCAGCTCACAAACCGCGGGCGCCTGGTTGCTCATCTTTCCGCCTTGGGAAGAGCTTCCGCCGCGGGCGCAATGTCTGCCTGCCCCTTGCCCCTCGTCGCGCTTCCGGACACCCAGGGCGCGCGCAACCGATCGCAGCAGCCTCCAAGCCGTGGACGGCAATGCTTTCCGCAACTCGGTCAGTCCGTCGCGCCTTTGACGTGCGGCGTCCTCCTTGATCTTTCTCCGCTTTATCTACCTGGTGCATTCGTCTCAGAATTGTCCACACCTGGCCCATCTTTTCCCAGTGTACCCAGTACAGCGCTCTCGCTTTGTCGTCGTTGTCGCATGGTTTCCATTGCCTTCAGGCGCTCACTTCGCAGAAGCGCTAACCTTCTCGGTGCTTCCGCGTCCTTGGAGAGCGGCAGCCGTGCTCTGATCTGGGTCGGTCCAATAAACTTCGAAAGTTGTACTTTTCGCCTCCGCCAGAGCAGCCCTGATCGGGGAGCTCTTGAGATTTGCCCAGCGCTCCAGAACAGATTGGACGCGAAACAAATCCCACTCTTGTGCTTCTTCTTGGCTAAAACCCAGAGCCAGCGTCTTTAATACGATGTCGAGCAGGTAAAGGGTTGCGGGCTTCCCTCTCTTATTCTTGGCGGCGATGATGGCGATATCAGCTGCCAAGTGTTTGTATGCCAGTGCCGCTGCTTCTTGTTTGGCTACCGAGGGGGAAGAGAGGGAAGCTTCTCGCCCAAAACCCAGGCCCTCTTGCATGACATGCGCCAGGACAGGGCCATGAGGGGGGTTAATTAGGGCAGTGGCTGGCGCAGCCTCTGAGTGTTTACTCGTGCGTCCCTCTCCTCGGCTCCTCTAGGGCTTGCGCGTCCTCCACGCTCCGCGTCGTAATCGATTCCCGGGCGCGGAAGCTGCCGCGGAGGAGGCCTGCGGGCGGTCCGGGCGCTCATGCTCTCCGCGATGTGTCAGGAAACCGAACGGGCTGCGACGTTTTCTCTACGGCTCGGAGCGTGCCCAGCGAGTTCGCGCAGCTTTTTCGACCTCCCTGCAGCTGCCAAACGAAGTGGCCGCGCATGAGGTCGCGCATCGGGTTCGTCTTCATTTTGGGACGTTCGGGCGCGTGGTGCTTCCCCAAAATGTCCGCCAGGTTGGCGAGGTCGCTGATGTGGAGCAGCGTCCGCGGAAGAAGGCTGCGGGGCATCCGGCACCTGCTGAGTGCCCGAAATAACCACGCCGCCCCCTCGCAGGACGTCTCGCGCGCTAGACCCGCTCCCGCACACCGGCAGCGATTCCAAGCAGCAGCGGCCGCGCCGGAATCCGGCGCCTGCCTTGGTGGTTCTCGGCTTATGCAGGCGGCAGAGCCTGGCCGCATAGATGCGCGCCGCCAGTTTCTAAAATGAGCGGGGTCACTAGTGCCGATCGTTGCCATCTCCGCCAGTGTCCTGCTGGGCAGTTCCGCGCTGATCTCGGCCAGCAGCACCCGCAAGGTGGGCTTCCCGTAAACTTTGAAGACTTCGCCGGGCAGTCCGTGGGCATCGACCGCCTTGCCGCCGCGTCTCGTCCTGCCAATGGCGCCGCGGAGCTCTTCAACTCCTATCGCGGCGCCAAGCAACTTCCCCCCGGCACGCTTAACGCAATACGCACAGCCGGGGCGTGTTGCTTGGCTTGCAGTTTCGGGAAGAGCGCCGACCATAACCAGCAGGCCAGTTATTTTCTGCACCGTAATGCTCTGTCCCCGCGCGGTGGAAGTCTCCGACTTTTCTACGCCCGCGCATTTATTCGCTACCCCAGGTACACCCAGTGGAAGTCTCCGATCTGTCCTCCCGACCCTATGGACGCCACGACGCGGCGGAACACCGACCGCAACTCCGGGCTTTTCGCGGGCAATGTCGTCCATGGGAATGGCGTGGTTACCATCGAGAAGGATTTCGAGGACGGCTTCGAAGCCAAGCGGCGCATGTACCAGGAGACCACCCCCGTCGACGAGCGATCGCTGAACGGGTTGGAGGACACTTCCAACCCGTTGACCAAGGTCCGCGACGTGCACGCGGAGAGGAGAGAGTCGGAGCGGCAGGCGAAGGCTAAGGCGGAGCGGGACCGCGACAACAAGTACCTCGAGGCGTACCGGGAGGAGAGCCGGATACTGAGTGGGGAACCTAGCGTGGAGCTGGAAAAGGAAAACGCAGACAGCAAAGACGCGGGGATTTTCACGAAGGACGAGACGAAGAAGGTGCGGTTTGCGGACGGGGTGAACCCCGCGGAAGACGAGAACTTCGACCTGGAAATTCGCGGGAACAAGCGCGGCGTGGCCGTGACCCGCATGCGCGTGGCCGACGTGGAGAACAACTACGTGGACAAGATCACGGGCCTGTCCGCGCAGCTCAAGCGGCTGGACTCGACCAGCTCGCTCGGCTCCGTGCACAGCGAGGAGCGCATGCAGGTGGTGGACAAGATGCGCACGATCGAGAAGTTCCGTCGGTCAAACAGCAGCCTGGCCGCGCTCGAGGAGCTCGACGCGAACGGCAAACCGCTGGACAGCACGTCCGCGCTCGACGAGGGCGAGATGTCCGTCGAGGACTACCAAAAATCGCTCGGCCGGGACCTGGCGGCGAGCCGGCAGCGGGACGTGCTGATGCGGAAAAACGCGCGGCAGCAGCGGCAGCAGCGCGATTTCGGCGAGAACGTGGAGGTCGTGGCCGACGAGGGCGAGCAACCGGACGCGGACGGCTTTCTGAAGAAGCCGCTCCCCCTCCCGATCCGGCCGTTTTTCCTGGGCCTGTACACCGCGATCGGCGGCATCTACTGCGTCGTCGTCGTGAACCAGGAAGCTTCGGAGAAGTACGGCGACATGACGTTCGCGAGCTGGACCGAGGCGAACTGCCGCATCGGCTCCTTCACGGACAAGTGCAGCGTGTGCACGGACAGCGAGGAGTGCGGCATGTCGGCGGACGCGCTTTACAGCAACGGCTGCCAGTTCGAGATCCTGATCAAGTACGGCGACTCGCATCAAGATCGCGCGGAGGGGAGGTGGCTGCCGGAGTGGGACTTTGTGGAGAACGAGTACAGGCTGATGCCGAGGGAACACTTCGGAGAGTGCCCGGGGGGAAAGTGTATTAAAGTTCTCGATACAGCATTGTAGTGGTTGTATGTACATATGTTTGCACGTTTAGCAGCCAGAAGCGAAAGACAACCTGGGCGGGTGTTGAGAAAAGCCCAGGTGATTCACGTCCGGACCTGGAGGAAACGCACAGAATTGAGCTTGTACGTCCTATATCAACTACATTCCCACAGCCACCGACCCGCCGACTCTGCGTCTCCCTCGCGCGCAGATGAATCTGCGCGAAAACTGCTGCCTGTACTATGACAAAACGCGCGACCTCTTCTGCGATATGTGGTCCTTTGGGAGCAAGGACGGGTTTTGGCCCTGTCGCGTCTCGGAGGACTCGTTGCAGTACGAATCTCGCGCACAGCAGGAGGGCGAGGTTCCCCCTTTCGCAAGCAAGTGGATCTTCGGGCACAACAAAACTGAGTACTTCACGTACGCTGGGCTGCTATTGGCGGTGACCCTGTTGTTTTGGAAGGTGTGGCGGTGGCCGGCGGTTTTGTGCCACAAGTACAACGAACAGATCGGAGCGTACAAAAACGCGAAGAAAAAATGGGAGGAGGAGGAAACGAAGCGGAGAGCCATCGCGAAAATGAAGGCGGCGGGAATTTCCGGTGATGACGAGGACGGCGCATTTGGTGGGCGCAAAGGTTCATCGCAGAAGATGTTCTACTACGCGGACCCACCGACGGACTCGGACTCCAACTACGAGTTGGATCCCGAAGCGCTGAACGATCTGCGGGGGGCGATCGAGCAGGGCTTTAGCGGCAAGACTAAAATGAAAAAGGGCAAGCTGCCGAAGGGGCTGCTGTCGCCGCCGAAAAAGCCGGGCCAGCGGTCTTTAGCCGATCCGGACGCAACGTACGCCTACGACAGCAGTAAAAACCCGTACCGCCCGGACCACTTGAACTTCTCGGGCCACAGCGACGTCGCGGACCGGCGCTACTCGGACGCGCAGCGGCCGGGCAGCCGGGACAAGACCGCGGGGAGCCGCGCGACGCGCGCGGACCGTCTGGCCGAGAGTTTTCGGCTGTTGGCGGGGCAGACAGCGAGTCTGCTGTTCGGGCGGCAATCGGGCAGCGGGCAGGAAGCTGCGCGGTCGTGGAACGACCGGCGCGTGATCCAGGCGGGAGACCTGAGTTTCGCCAGCCGCGGGGCCTACGCCGATCGCGAGGAGGAGGGCGGGGATTCGTACGATCGCGAGCGCCCACCGCTGAATCCGGCGATCTCACATGCGGAGCGGAAAAAGGAACTTGAGTACGCGGACGGCGCAGCGGCGCTTTCCGGCGTGCCGCCGCCAGATGCGAACCGCGCCAGTAGGGACCAGAAATCGAACTGGACGAGCTTCGGCGGCTTTCGCAACAAGAGTGAGCATCTGGTGCCGCTTCCAGAGAACCTGAAGGAGCAGAAGTCCACCGTAATCCGCATGGAAGACTCGAAGGAGCTGTTCAAGCGGACGGGGGTGCTACCGGAGAAGCGCTCGAACGTCTACGAGAACCTCGACAAGCTGCAGAATCGCGGCTCGTGGTCTGCGAACAGCTTCGCCCCCGCGTCGGCGCAGCCCGGCTTCCGCGAGGCGGTGCGGGCGCGGAACTCGGGCGGACTCGCGGAGGCTTCATCTGCGGAGGAGAATTTCGATTTTGCAAACGAAAACAACCACCCTTTCAGGTCGAAGTCGTCGTCCAAGGAGACGACGTCGTCGAAGGAGACCCACCTCACCTCCGCCTCCGCAGCGTCCTCCTCGCAGCAGTCGCAGAAGTACAACGACCTGGGGGAGTTCGCGGCTGCGCAACAGATGAACCGGAGCAAGGAGGGGAAGCCGTCCTATTACCCGTCGCCGAACAAGGCGAGGGTGCGCGGCTCGGACTTCGGCCCTGGGAACCCGGGGCCGGGGGCGGCCTATTATGACCACGGCATCGGGCTGGAACAGGCCATTGGCAGCGAGCTCGTGCCCAAAATCACCCGGAAGGAACTGAGAACAAGGTCGCCGTTGAAGGCGCGGGTGGAGGCGGGCGGGATTCTGGGAGAGAACGAATTGCGGCAGATGCTGGAGAAAAAACGGCAGCCGCCCGTGAAGAACCTGTTCGCAGCGAAGTTCCGCAGCGGTGGGGGAAGTCAAGGGACAGGCGCACCGTCCTCGTCGGCGGCTGCGGAAACTGCGACAGGCAAGTCTGCGGGAAGTGCGGCTTCATCTTCGGCTGGGAAACAAAGTAGAGAGCCGGGCGCGGCGGCCGGTCGTACGCTGCCGCGAATCGATGAACAGGAACTGCTAGTTGGTACCGCTGCAAGAAACGACGGCGCAGCCGGTGGAGGAAACGTTGTGAGCAGTAAAACACTAAGTGACAGCCCAAATAAGCCACACTTCGTGGAGCCGACGGCACAAGAGAAAGCAGATTGGAGCAAATTGGTCGACTCCGGCTTCGTCGTGTCCGGACCGCCCAAGGGAGCGAAGCCGAAAATACGACTCCAGGCACCGACGAAAGCGCTGCCGCGGACGCCGCACTTGTAGCGACGCCGCACTTGTAGGCATTGTGTTTGTGACGACCAAAATACTTGTGAAGAGCAATATCTTGATCGAAGTGCCCGCGCCTCAGGCGCACGCGTGTACGATTTCACCCAGCGAAATTTTTCGCTTCTGCCTTAATACTTTTGCGCGAATGTTGACGACATCGAGGAGGCCGATGCGTCACGTGAATAATCCAGGCTTTTTTTTTGGGTGCGCAAAATTGCGTGCTGGAGGTATCGCATTTTTTACGAGCAAGGCAAGTCTGTCTGCCACCGCAGGAGAGCAGACCTCAGGCTGAAAAGTGTTCCCGTCCGGACCCATGCATGGAAAAGTGTTCCCGAGCGGACCCATGCATCAGGCAATCTCAAAAGCCAATGCGAACTCTCGCCGTTATTTGTCGTGGTGTATGTTTCGTGGACGTGTGGTCGAGGTCGTGGGCTCGGAATTGGGCTTGCCGAATGCATCGGTTATCGTCAATGGGTGGGCTGGCTCTGCATCTTTGCGCGGTCCGATGATCCAAATTGCGACTTGCGGACTAGCCCCAGATAGGCGTAAAAGTGACAACAGCATGGACTTGCTTTGTCCCGATGTGAGTAGTGTTTTTTTTAAAGCACGGCTGAAGACGGACCAGAGGCCAGCGCTTCAATGTTACGCCTCGTCGCCCGAAGGCGAGGACACCGCAACAACAAGAGATGTAAAAAAATTACCAAGACGGCGGGCGGCGGCGGACACTACTAGAGTGGTTGCAGGCAAAGCGTTGTTTTCGTTCGGCAATTTGCGCTCGCTGAACAGCCGCAAAAATGGGTTTTCTAGCCCTCCTGAAGGACTCGGCCGAGGTTGTTGTGCACGTTTTCGCATATGCGGTGGAGGTCATCCTGTACAAGCTTTTGACGCAATTGCCCGAGCCGGATCTCCCCGTGACTGGGACCGTTGCTGGCGATGTCCACTCCCCGTCCCCTCTCAACGCGGTCCGCTTTCACTGGCGCGCGTCGTGGTTTCATTGCGCGGTCGTTTCGAGCGGCATGTTCATTCTCGTCACGGTCTGGCTCTACTGCGATCTGGAGCGCCGCGAACGCGATCGCGCGGAAGCGCGTGTCGTTGCAGGTGAAAGCGGCCAGGGCCCAGCACCAGGCGCTCAAAAAAATGGAAACGCGCTTTCTCCTGCCGGCGCTGGTCGACAAGAGGAACGAACAGAAGGTCGTCCACCGGGTGACGAAAGTAACGACACGAATTCACCGACCGCTGCGAAGGAGCATGACTTGTTGCTGGCCCCGCAGCGGCGCGTCGACGAGCTGCCTCCATTTTTTCGAGAGGATGAGGACGAAGATGAGCTGTACTACCAGAAAAGTAAAGACGCTGTCGCGCCGCCAGGAGGTCCAGGTACCACAGCCGCCCCTGTTTCGTGGTGCGATTTCCTATTCACTGCGACGTTTTGCGGCATTCCAGTATTGCTCATTCTCGCCGAGGTGGTGCTGGTCACAACTGCGTTTTACCTTTTTTTCCAGTCCCTGGCGCTGGCCCCTGCCTCCCATGTGCAAGCGGTGATGATGGTGCAGCCGGGCCTCGGGATTTTGTTCAACGCCGTCGCGCAGCCGCAAATTAAGTACAACGCGTACATGTGGCTGGCCGTATTCCCCATCGTGTTGGGCGGGGTCCTCGTGGCGTCCGCGTCGCATTCGCGGCCGGAGTTGTCCGACTCTTCTACTGCGGAAGGAAAGAGTAGGAACTCCTGGGGGCTGTTTTTTGCGTTCCTTAAGGCAGTGGTCGACTGCACGCGGTACATCGTGCTCGACGTTTTTCTGGGCGAGTTCGAAAGGGGCCTGCTTCGCTCGTCTGAGCTCGCGCGTCAGCGAAGCGGTGCCAGTGGGGCAGACCGGGACGTCGGGGACCAGGAGCAGGACGCGATTGCAGAAACAACTGACACTGAGCAACAACAGACAAAAATGATCAGACCTCCGTCGGCGGCAAAGGTTTTGTGGGTGATGCTGCCGTTTAATGCCATGATGGCGTTGCTACTGTCGGTGGCGATCGAACGCGACGGATCCGGATGGAGTCCAGGGCAGCAGATCGTCGCGATAGTGCAGGGGCGATTCGCAATCTCGACTCCCAGCAGCTCGGTAGAGTCGGAAGAGGGCACCACGGCGTCGTCTCGTGCTACAACTCGCCTCGCTCCCGGGGAGCGCGATCCTTTCCAGCGTAAAACGGCCACCTTCCTCCTCGTTCTCTTTTTGCTCACGGCGACTACCACTATGTGGTTCTTAACCGAGTTTCGCCTGGTCGAGCGGCTCGGGGCGGTCGCAGTCGCGGTTCTGGCCAATGTCAACGTCACGAGCTCTATCATTTTTGCGGTGCTGCTGCTGCGCGAACCTTTTTCCCCGCAGCAGCTGTTGGGATGCGCGCTGATCATCGCTGGGATAGTACTCAAAACTTGGAAGGGTGAAGCCTTCTTGTCAACCTCTATCGCGTCGATTCCAGCAGGGGAGGCAGCTCTACGATCATCTGCTGCATCGCCACAAGTTCAAGTACCCGATGAAGCGACGAAATCTAGAAGTAGCTCGGGGGACGCGTACGGGGAGGGCGAGATGATTCGAGTCGATGTGACGGAACGGCTCGCCGTGCGTGACTTGCCGGCACCGATGGGCGGCGTATTTCTTGCTAAAGGATCGTTATCACGAAGCGTCTCCCGGCAATTGAGCAAGGAGGTTAGTCGTGGTACCAGTAGGCAAGCGTCCAGGCTGCGGTCGGGGCTAGTCGCGGGGCGCCAGCTAAGCACGTCGTCCGGCCACAAGCAGAAGCTGACACGGAATAAAAGCACGAACAGCAACAGAGGCTCTGAACAAGAGCACTTCGCAGTGCTACTAGAGGAAGCCGGGGGCAGTGAAGGAGCGAATGATCAAGAGCCGACAACTTCTGGGGGCGTGCAAACGACAGGGACACGTGCACGCAACGTCAGCATCAGCAGCAAGCAGGCGTAGAGCCCCGCCACCGTCTGGCCCCGCTCGCAGCAATCAGTGTTGAGCACACTGAACCTGAAGTAGATAAAAATATACTGAGAGAGTGCTGCTATTCGCCTTCGTCTACTTCCCATATTTTTTTTCCCTTTGGCAACGGTAGCGCTTGCTTTTACTGTTGGAGACCATCAAATGTCCCGATCCCCACTAGGATCACGATCTGCATAGTATCCAACAAGATCACCAATCTATATCTGGTACGTAGGGCCGCCTACATCCTTCATGGCAAAAAACTTTGAACAACCATGACAGGATGAGTAACGTGGGCACTGGCCTCAAGTAGAATCTACCTCGTGCCTAGGGTACTACTACTACCTTTCTTCGGGTGTTACAGTGTTCTTAGCATTCTCATCCTTGAGCCAAACGAACATGATGATTTATTGGCCCTTTCATGCGCGCTTCACCGCGCTGCGGCGAAAGTACTTCGACTGCTGGTGTAGTGGTGCTAGTCTCATTGTGCGCCCGCCATCCTGTGATGAGTTTTATGGCATAAGATTTGCTGATAGACAATATGCGTGATTCAAAGTTTGTCGTGAAACGAGAAAGCTACTTGATGCACAACGTTAAGGAACAGGGAGGAGGAGGACTTAACTGGACCAACGTTCGCTGCTTCTGCTATGAAATCATGCTGTTTTATTTTTTGCCTCACAACCGATCGTCGTCTGCTTGCATTTGACATTCATTCTATTGTGCTACTATACTATTATTTAAGTATGCTGTAAGTGTAACGTAACTGTATAAAGTCGTGGTTTACAACCAGATTGGACGCGTTCGTTGATCGGATCTTACCTGATCCCCAGAATTTGAATTTACGCAATTTCACAGCTTGACCTCAACCACGGATTACGTTTTTGGTTTTTGGTTTCGGGACGATAAGAGAGCCGGCTGCTCGCGTGCGACATCTTCCCAGCAACAGCACCAACAGGGGAAGGTGTTCAACATAGTCCTAGTCGTACGGTACTGTGTTTTCGCTGTCACACCTGGGGGAAAAATTTCTATTGCGATGGGTGTCAGGACTGTAATAAATGAAGGGCGGGCGACGTAGGTGCTCTATCTATCGCCTCGAACCAAGAATCCAAAGTGGTAGCACTGAATGGAGCGTTGCGCGTGAATCGGTTGTCGTGCATGGGTCGATCTTGTCGTTGTCGTGCGTTTCCGATTTGTTGTTGTGTCGTTGTCGTTGTGTGAAAAAATCCCCCCTGCAGCTCTCTGCGTGGAGAGTGGGAAAAGTTGCGGCATGATGTTCCACCGGTGAAGATGAAGCTGCTGGTAGTGAAGATCCGGAGAGTATCGCCGAGTGCGCGTCGTCGTCAATATCGTTGTGGTGGAATCTCCAAAATCTTCGAAACTTCGCTTCGCGATATTCGATGTTCGCGCTTCATGTCATCTTGTCGTCGTCGTTTTCGTCCTACACTGACGTAAAACTAACAAGAACTAACTTGGGGGTAGTACTGCGTAGTAACTACGTACTGGTGGTGGTGTGCGTGTTGCAATGGCGGAATCCAATGAAGCCGCTTCTCCTGTAAACCTGCCCATCGACGAAAGCGCCCCTCTCCGCCCCGAAGATGATTTTGATGCCGTCAGCCCAAGCGCGGCCACCTCACGACGCCAAACGGCGAAGCAAGAAGTGCGACCCATCGACGCAAGCAGGTTCCGGCGTCAGGAGATTCTACTCCACGACGTTCTCGAGGCTGTCGTCCATACGTCTGGCTACGTTCTCGGTATCATCTTCTATAAGGCGATTACGGCGCAACGGCCGAGCGGTGGAAATTCTGCCACGACGACCGCTGCCAATCCGGCGGATAACAGCAGCAGCCCAACAGCGGCGCCAGGCCACGACGGCATCTCCAGGGAGTTTCGTTTTGGCTTCCTCAATGCCATGCGCGCTGACTTTACGGTTCCGTTGTTCTGCAACATCGTCGCAAATTGCGTCCATTTTTGTGTCGCGTCGCTCTACATCCTCTTCATGAAGGACGAGGCTGTGAGCCAGGCACTCTCGGCTCCGGGCGTGCCCGCGAGAGCTGCGAAGCAGGGCGAGGGGACCTACTTCGGGCTGCCCTACCCAGTGCTCGTCGTGACCGCCATATTGGGAAGTCTGGTCGGCGCGACGTATTTGCTGACGTTTCTGTACCTGCCGATTACGGTTGCAGAGTCGATCATGATGACCGGGCCGGCGGTGAGCATTCTGCTTTCCTCCCTCCTCCAACCAAACGTGAAGTACAACTTCTGGATCTGGGCGAGCGTGTTTCCGCTGGTGCTGGGCGGTATTTTCGTGAGCGCGTTCGCAAGTGCACTGGACGAGAAAGATTCGGCGTCGGGCGCGAAAACGAACGGGGTGTATCTCGTGGGAATCCTGTGGGCGATGGCGTCGGTGGTGTGCCGGGCGTTGAGGATCATCGTGATCGACGTGGTCGTGGGCCAATACGAAAAGAAGCTTGCCGAGCAGGAGCTGGTGGGGGCACTGCAGGAGGACGATGCAGCAGATGGCACGCACGTGGGTGTCGGTGTGGTCGCGACCACAGAGCAGGGGCTGCAAAGGAGCGACAGCCAGGCCGCTGGTGGAGGTGCCAAGTCGGAGCACCCCTTTCCGAGCGCGGTGAAGATTCTGCAGCTCATCCTACCGTTCAACATTGTGCTCACGATCGCGCTCTCGCTGCTCTTTGAGCGCACCGCGTACTCCCCCTTCGTCCAGGCGCGCCGCGAGGCGGACGGCTCCGCTGCAACAAGAAACGCTACGAGCGCTCCGGAAAGTAGCGACAGCTGGTGGCTCCCGATTTCGAAGATCCAGCACCTGGCTCCGGACGAGCGCACGAGCGTGTTTCTGGGTCTCTTTTGTTTCTCCTTCTTTACCGCGTTGTGGATTTTGACCGAGTTCCGACTCGTCCAGACCTGCGGAAGCTACACGGTCGCCATCTTCGCGAACTTGAATCGCGGCGGCGCGGCGCTGGTGGCCATCGCCGTATTGGACGAGCGCGTGACGGGGATGCAGATAGTAGGGTTATGCCTCATCATCGGCGGCTTGGCGATGAAATTTCTGCTCGGAGAGGCTTCCGTCGTCGATGCCTTGCCGCCACCGCCACCCGCGCTCGCGGACCATGTGACCATGGCGGACCATGACCAAAATGTGGAGGAGGGCCAGGGATTGCTAGAGGCGGGGGGAGCGGGTCGGGGGGCCGGGGCGCTTTTGCTCCCGCCACTTCCCGGGGAGGACGCAAAGGACGGGCTCGGGGACCGCGAAATCTCGATGATGGGAACCAACGACGGGTTGGCGTTCATCGGGAGGCAGATTTCGGCAGCAGGCTCAAGGAGCCGCGAGTTGAGCCGGCAGCTGTCGGCAGGGACAGGTGCGGTGCCGAGACAATATTCAGCGGTGACGATGCAAAACCGGCAAATTTCCGCGCCCGGCGGAACAATAGGCGGGAGGATGCTGGGCGGCAAGGAGTGAAAGTGAGGGATGTCGACACGTGTCACGGGGGGGAATACCACTTTTCTCGCGGCGATGGGCGATAATGATGATCGTAAAATTAGTGTTTTTACACCGCACAAGTTTTTGCTTGGTGGCCTCATCGTCAAGACTGCTGAGCCTGAGTTGCAAGCGGACCTCGACTCCTTTTTTGGTTTTTCAGTTGTACTAACACTAAGTAATGTCACGCCCACTTCTTGTACTAATTTTCGTGATGTGCTAGTGCTCATGCTCTTCACTTGTACTAATGCCAGACAAAACAGAAGAAATTGAAACTTCATGCCCACCTGTACCAATTGTGAATGTGTCCTGTAAGTTCAGAGCTGTACGGGAGCAGCCCTTGCTGAAATCACTTTTGGCGACTCATCCCGCTTCCGCGTGGCATCCCCACATGAATTAACGTAACGTCTGAACCAGTTTTGCGCGCCTTCTCAGAGGCATCCGTTTACTGACTTTTATTTCATCGCACGTGCCACTTTTTAAGCACGAGTGTGAAGAATCGCGATGCACCGTCGACGTCCGACGAATCGCGCGGTACTGAGGGCTCCTCGAATGGGCTTGTGGCGCAAAAAAAAGTTGGGCTGTTCTTCGTAGGTAATCCGAGAACATCAAGGTGGAGATTCGTCAGCGCTCCGCTCTCACCTGCGACAACCCTTCCAATTTTCGTCACTTGTGGTCGACATCTAAGCTCCTAGTACTCCCAGAAGGTTGCAGCTGCTGCTGCAAAAGCAAAGTCGCAGTTCCACCTGTGTCGCGTCAGGAATTATAAAGTCTCGAAGTATAATGTCTTCCTCCGGCGCCAGGGGTTCCGTCTCTAAGGCTCACCAACAGCTCGTCGCGGAGGTCCGAAAGTCGAACTACTGGCGCAAGATCAAAGCCGTGTCCGACCTTTACCTCATTGGCGATTCGCTGCTTCCCGATGACGAAGGGTTCAGCATCAGCGCCGGTGGCCCCACGACCGCGAGCTCCAGCTCTGGATCCAGCGACAAGTACTGTAAACTGGCCCTGCGAAAACGGGACACCCTCGCGGTCGTGGTGAAGGGCCGCCACAAGCTGCGGGGCTTCAAGGACGAGGAAGAGCTGGAGGACTGGCTCTTTTCCATGAGCCTGATGTACCACGTCACACATAGTTCAGGCTCCGCGTCCGGTACGGGGTCAGCCACCGCATCAAGCTCGAAGAGCGGCTCGAAAGCAGCACAAGCAGCGCTGCCAGAAGGAAAGATACCGCACGTGGCGCAAATGTACGGAATTTGTTGTGGTCTTTTTGCGCAGCCGAGTCTTTTTGCGGGGAACTGCGGCTTTCACTTCCAACAGAGTGAACTAAATCTCAACGTTCTTCGATTCTCAAAATTTCCACAGGCTTGACTTGCTTGAGGACCAGAACTGGTACTACGCGGTGATGGAGCGAGTCCATGGGCGCGATATGTTCGACTTCTTCGTCGAGGAGCGGCTCGGCTCGCATGACAAAGCCGGTGCCGTCGCGAGGAACTTCGTCGGCCAAATCGCTCTGGCACTGAACAGTCTGCACGCGAAGGGGATCGTGCATCGAGACTTGAAGTTTGAGAACATAGTGGTGCTAGAAAGCGGGTCCAGTAATTCCTCCTCCAGGGCGTCCAGCCGAGAAAGTGGGGGAAACGCAGTGGACGCCACGAAGCTCAGAGTCTTTCAATCGAATTCATTTGTCAAACAAACATGTTTTTGCTTCTTTGCTTCGCTTACGCTTCCTTGCGTTTGATGTCGTACAAAAATCGTTTGCGCCGACTCGTATGAATAGAAACGGCGTCGGAGTCGGAGATGATCATGAACCTAGCGCCTACCAGAGCAATCTCACACGTGTCGAAGTC
>RXOD01004203.1:0-26071 GCA_005223375.1 Amoebophrya sp. AT5.2
AAGTAGCAGGAGCACAACAAGACCAAATACGAGACAAAATACAAGACCGAATATCAGACCACATACAAGACGACACAACCCATCGCCACTGCCCACATCATACCAGACCAACTACCGAACGAACTGCAAGCCCGCCACCACCAGACCAATGGCCAGGAAAACGGGTTGGTCCCCCCCTTAACAGGTCATAATCTCGGCCTCCACTTCTTCGTCCGATACGACCGGCAGCATCGCCTGGTAGTGGTTCATCCCGTTCCAGAAGATCGGCAAAAACGGCATCGTTTCGTCCTTTGCGATGTCCTCGATGGTGGTGGAGAACGACTTTCCCCCCACCAGGGTCCAGGACCACGGCTCATCGAAGCCATAGTGCGGCCCGTAGACCACAATCGCCACGTTCAGGAGTTCGGCCGCGAGCCGCACCTCCTGTTCCCGCGCGTACCCAAAGTCCTCGCGTCTACGCAACCTCCTGTACGTGCTCACGTATTCAGCCTTGGAAAAGCTGTTGGCGCACTTGCCGGGGCGGTACCGAACCCGCAGGAGCATCGTGAGCGCGTCCCGAAGATCCTGCGGCTTCACCGGCCTGCCGGAACTGCTGGAACTGCTCTTCATCTGGCTGAGATCGGGGCGATTGGGAACGTCTCGCGGCCCGTTGTCGCTGACGTTCCGGGGGGGCTGTTGCTGTGCGGCAGCAGGAGCGGGAAGGAGCGAGGGCTGGCGCGCGGTGCAGAGGCCGGGAATCTTCTCCGGCCGCCGCCGCGGGGGCCAGTGGTTCTGCGCGGCTGGGGTCGGTACTTGCTCTGCGACTAGTTGTAGCTCTTGACCGTCGTCATGCAGTATGACTCCACGCTCGATCTCGGGGGGAGGTGGGGGCGAAGCCGGTGGGGACAGGAAGGGCGGGGCCGGCTGCCACATGCTGCTAGTATACGGCGTTGCTGGTCGCAAACCACCTCCAGCGTCAATACTTGCTGGCGGTGCTGCTGGCGGACCACTCTCAGTCTCACTGACGTTGCGCTCCGGCAGCATCGGCAGGGTCGGGCTGAACGGCACACGCTCTGCTGCTTCGGGTCCTGCAGTGCCCTCGACTGAGAGAGGGGTCGCCGACGTCGCGGCTGTCGTCGTGGTCACCGTTCGCGTAGACGGAGGGCCGAAAGTAGCTGCGCCATCCTCTACATTCAACAAGGGTAAGGCCAGGTAGGGAGAGGACGTCGTTATCGTTGTTCGCGTCGAGCCTTGGCCCCACCATGATACGCTTGTTCTGCTCTCGGACGAAATCAGAGGCGCCCCCCCAGCCCCAATAAACCGGGTGGAATTACGAATCCTGGAAGCTGCTGTGGAGGCGTCCCCACTTGCAGTCGCTGCGGACGGAAGCGAATCTTCAAACGGAGGGAGAGGCAGAGTAGTTGACTGTTGGCCGCAAGGCGCTGCGGCCGCTGTCGGCGGCAAGAAATCCCGCGTGAGAAGACGAGGCGCATCGCCGCAAGGCTCCGCAGGCACCTCCGCCTCGGGAGGAGATGCCGATCCTCCCTCACCAGCCGGCAGTGCCTGGTAATCTGCCGCCATCCCGCCCCCGCCAAACAGCTCCGCCACGACCGGGCTCGTTCGCGCTGAGGCGGATCCCACTATACCACCACCGCCAAGACCAGAAGAACCGTAAAGGCTGGTTACTGCGCGGCGGAGCGACTGCATTAGTTGTCCTGCATACGCATACCCAGCACCGCCGCCGTCCGAACTACTCTCTCCCCGGCTACCCTGTCCCTCGGATTGGCAGCTCTCAGTCAGGGACGAACAGCTGCTAAGCTGCGGGATTACGGGCGGTGGCGCACTCACATTATCCGCAGCCCCCGCGCGAGGACGGTCGTGCTGCGGGTGTTCAGCTCCCTCTGCTCCACCCCCGCCGACGTCCCCCGAGTCTGGTAGCACAATGGTCCGTCGGTTTGCTCTTTCACTTTGTTCTGCCCCTTCATCTGCCTCAGCACGCTCTTGCTCGAGCCTTCTGTACACCCGCAACTTCCTCGCGAGCGCATCAACTGCTTCCGTGTCGATGTGATCAAGGCGGAACATCCGCACGGCCAGCCTCTCCTGCAACCGCTCGCGCACGGAGCGAAAGCTCATGTTGTCTACTGCCCCAGGCGTTGGAGGAAGCTGTGGTGGAAGCCGGACGCCAGCAGTTGCAGCTTCTGGACTGAGCACGCTGCTGCCCTCCCGCTGGGCTGCTCGCCCGTGCACGTGCGAAGAAGTCTGCGGGAAAAAAAAATTGTTGCCGCACGTCGCTCTCTCTGGGTCCGGTTGCGTCTGCGCGGAAAAAGGCGGTAGGGGTAGAGACGTATCTGGGACGGGTAGCTGCAAACACGAAGTCGGTGCTGCACCGAGCTCTTCCATCTGTTGGGCGCTCAAGAACGCACCCAGTTCTTCGTCCAGCTTCCTTGTCACCGCAAGCGCACCACTCGAGAGACCTAGTGCTCCACTCTCAACATCTGAGTGCTGCTCGGCGCCATCTTCCGCGTTCCTCTCTTCGTTCTGTGCGCAACAAACTGCGTTGCCGGCCCCTTGCAAATCTTCCGGTTGCAGCGTCGATGCTGCGGTACTGGGAGTCAAAGACAAAGTTGCGGCAGGGGCAGCGGCAGCAGCTACCCTGGTAGAATCGGAACCGCCCCCGCGCAGAAGAGCTCGACTGAGAGCGGAGAGCGGCAGTGTGAGTGTAGTGCCCGACGATATTGAGGCCGCTAGTCCCTGTACTGCATCATGAATTGGCGTGGCTGCGCCGGCGCCCGCCAGGGCTGAGCAGCGGGGCCCTTTGCTGGCCGCAAGTTGTGCAGCAAGCAGCCGTCGCGCTTCCCGTGCCATATCAAATGTCGCCAAGATGCTGCTGTACAGGCAATCGCCATCGCCCCCGGTCTCCACCCGCTCCAGCGTCACTTCTGCGTCCGTTGGACTCTGCGTCGTTCTCTTTTCCCACAGCAGCTGCCGCATGCGAAAACTTGAGACCATGCCATAGCCTCCGTAACTACCAAAAGTAGAGGATGATCCCCCGCTACTGTAGTACTGTAGGGGAAAGCCTCGCGTCTGGCGGGGGGGCCTCCGACTGCCATAAGTGAACCGCGGTGGGTACTCGCATTCGGGCGGGCAACAGCTAGACTTCTCGTAACGACCGCGCCCGTGGTCGCGGCGATCAAGAATGCCGCCTCCTCCGCAGCAGCCACAAATCTCGTCGCTTGTTGCTGGCGACGAGGCCGCGCCCGCGCCGGAGCTGGCGCTGTTGGCACCGTCTTCACTGTCGGTTCTGCTCGAGCGCGAGCGTGCACAAGAGCAGCTCCCTTGTTCGCCGCGCGCGCACGCACCGGCTGAAGACGAGACCGCCTGCAACACGGCGCTGCAGACCTTGTGCGCGCAACCGTCTTCCTCCAGCACCTCCTGGATGTCAGGCAATCCGGGCTGCAGGTGCGCCGCAGGGTCGTCTTCCTCCACCGCTCCTCGACGCTCATCTCGTGTCGCTGCCACATGTTCCTTGGTCTTGCCAACATGAAGCCCGACAGAGGCCAAATTGGCGGCCAACTCGGGCATACTTAGCTGCCCCATGTCCCTTCTACTACGTCCGAACACGAACTCAGGCGAGGAAGATGCACATGCACCACCGCGACGCTCGAAAGGGAACAACCCGGACGCGACAGACGAACGATCCGGCGCCAAGACCATTTGCACTTCATCTTCCTCCTCGTCCCCGATCCCCTCGTCACCTCCGTGCGAGGTGGGCCACGCCGCGTGACGAGGACTCAGACCGGACTGTCCGCACCCCGGCGGAGAGGCCGGCGGCGTTCGCCTACCCTGCGCTCCGCCTCCACCTGCTCGATTAAAAAGCTTCCGCTGCCTCGTCGTCCTGCTTTTTGAGGCGCTCGACCAGGACGGAGCACGCTGCAGCTGCACCCCCAACGTCACGGCGTGCGCCGCCAGAGGCAACTGCAAATACGAGCATGAGCAGCAGAAAAAAGCAAGAAACGACACAATTGCTGCAGAAAGCATAGTGGAATGGATGAACATCCTTGAAGCTTCGACTTTGTGAAATAAGCACTAAGTGGCGCTAAAAAATCTCCTATGTATTTCTTGTCTAGCCCTAGCGCCAGGGGGTCGGGTGGCGACTTTCTTAGTGTGCCTATTTCACAACTGACTCATCTTCTGGTGACCGGTCCTGGAAACGGTTTTTTTCTGAAGTAATGTATGTAAGGCTTACGCTCCTTACCTGTGTCCTGCGGATCTGGAGCTGGAAAGCTAAGCACCCCGACGTGAGGATCGTCGATCGAGCAAACAAAAAAGACTAAGACAGAAAAAACGCACTGCTGCGTACGATACACGCGATCCTGTCGTTACTTAGTTTCTTTCCTTCGAGCAAAAGCAAATTCGAATGGCAACTCACCTTGGAGTTGGGATCCGAGAACAAAGTCACGTTCTTCAGGAGCGGTGAACGAGAGTAAGCGAGCAAGATTCATCTTGCGACAGCGCCGCTTGCATGCCACGCCTTGTAGTGAGATCGTAGAGCATGGTCATGCTGGATTTTTTCTTTTTAATAAAGTTTTGCATGTGCTGCTGCGTATGAATCATGCGTTTTTTTCACTACACTTTGGAGCGCGGAATCTCCGTGGTCTGAATCTCGTTCATTGAAAAACTGTAGTACTAGGTGTTCGCGAGCAGGAGCACCACCATGTCGTGACTGCCCCTCAGCACCGTGCCATTCCTCGTCACTTGAACACGCTCATGCTTGTCTGGACTTTTCCCGACCAGTCTTCCGGAACCTTCCAGTTGCTTGTGACGGTCTTCCACTGCGTGAAGAACTGCATCCCGCTCTTGCCGTAGAAGTTCAAATCGCCGCGAATCGATTTTTTGTTCCCCGTGAAAGAAAACATCGGAAGCGGAACCGGAATCGGTAGATTCACACCGACTTGCCCGGCCTCGATCTAGACCAAAATTTGTGTTTGTCGGTGTACGTGATGTAGTTTGTCTACCTCTACCAGTACCACATCCACAGCACAGATTACATACTACTGTTCGTCGACGTTGAAAGGCGTACCTCGTCCACGTACTTCCTCGCCATGTATCCGCTCTGCGTGAAGACTGCGCACCCGTTCCCGTACGGGTTTGCGTTTGAGATTTTTACCGCTTCCTCGTAGCTCTCCGCCTCGATGCACGAGAGCACGGGGCCGAAGATTTCGTTTTTGTAGATGTCCATGTCGGTCTTCACCTTGCTGAACACCGTGGACCCGACGAAGTAGCCCTCGGCGAGCTCCGGCGAAAGAGCAGGATTCCTGCCGTCGCAGAGCAGCTCCGCCCCCTGGTCAATGCCCGATTGAATCATCTGTTCCACGCGCTGCTTCGCCTGCGCCGAAATCAGCGGACCGATGCTGACCCCGTCGTCCGTGCCCCGGCCGACCTTGAGATTCCGCGCGGCGTCCGCGATCTGGGGAATCAGCTCCTTCGCTGCTCCGACGAAAATCGCGACGGATATGGCCATGCAGCGCTGCCCGGCCGCGCCGCAACTGGCGCCCGCGAGCGCATTGATCACGGTACCGGGATCGGCGTCGGGAAGCACCACGCAATGGTTCTTGGCGCCGAGATTGCACTGGGCACGCTTGCCCGTCTCGGCGGCCCGCCTGTAAATGTGCTCGCCAGCCGCGTTGCCGCCGACAAAAGAAATGGCCTTGATGTCATCGTGATCGCAAATGAAATTTACCTGGGAGGGTGAAGAAGATGCCGGCGAGGACATAGATACAGATACTGCCAAGTTGATGATCGGCTTGCAACGGAGCGAGACGACCGCCGAAAGCAGCTTCTGTTCTCGGAATTGAATGTTGGAACGAAAATAGTGAACAGCCGCAATTTTAGCGGACTTGCTCCGAGAAGTAGCAGCAGGGCCAAAATTATAGCTTGTGGGAGTACCGCGTCGTGCGTCCCGTGAATCACGTTGCACACACCGTCCGGGAGTCCGCAGTCTTTAGCCAGCTCCATCAGCTTTATGGTGGTGAGGGGCACCCGCTCGCTCGGTTTCATCAGCATCGTGTTGCCGCACCCCGCGGCGAAAGGGAACATCCACAAGGGGATCATCGCCGGGAAATTGAAGGGCGCGATCCCAGCCGTGACGCCGAGCGGCCGACGGTAGCTGTGACAATCAACGCCACGCGCGATGCCCTGCTTAGAAAGGACCAAGATGCTACCAGGTGGTCTCAAAATACATCCAGAATACAGCCGGAATACGGCCAAAATACCTCAAAATACAGTCAAAATACAGCCAAAATACGACCGATGCCACCGGAGCGCAATCATGGATCATTACGCCCACGCATGGATCGAAGACCCAAGCCAAGCCAAGCCGAACACCGCCTAGCGCTAGCCTGTGAAGACGCAACTAGGACTAGAACTCTCTTGTAGCCTAGGCAAAAATCTGCTGCCTCCTCCGAGACGCGGACCCGACAACAGCTGCGCACCTTCACTAGAAACCTCCCTGAAGCATTTGAGGCCTCGAGTCTGAAGGCGTGCCCTGTATTCGGGGGCGTATTTCGGACGTATTTTGAGCCTTGCTGTTAGCATCCGCGGCTCTTTCTAACCTGCAAACTCTCGCCCTGAAGCCAAGAAGGAAGCGCACACGCCATCTCAACTACCTCCAGACCGCGAAAAATGTCACCTGCGACCACCGTTTCACACTTGTCATCGAAACAAAACGGCGAACGATCTAGTACTGCAGACTGAATGTAAATGCTCGGTTGATGAAGCGCAAACTCCTCTGCGGCGGCCTTGTTCTTGTCGTGTTTCAAAATTACATGCGGCTTCTTGATCATGATACTAACTTACATTGTGACGAAATTCTTTGCCGCGGCGTCACCACCTTTACTCGACCAGCGAGCCAAGTACCTTTCGCGTCCGCGATTGTCTTTCCTTGTTCTTTCGTGATCAGCTGTGCTAGGTCCTCCGTGCTTTCTCGTATCGCTCCTTCGAATTTGTGCATCACGCGGGCGCGCTGGCTTGGCCCCACTTCCCGCCAGGTTTTGTAGGCCTCCTTGCACCCGGCGACGGCTTCTTCCATCTCGGCTGTCGTGCAAAGAGGCGTCCGCGCGATCAGTTCTCCCGTCGCGGGGTTATGCACGTCGAAGAACTCCGTGGCCTTCGATTCGCGAACCTGCCCGTTGATCACCATGGGCACGGTGGCCACCCAGCGGGACTGCTGCTGCTGCTGCTGCTGGACGTGCAGCCGGCGCAGCCGCGCTACCGGGCGTCGAGCCCCCGACGAGACTAACCGATGCGGCTTCGACAACATCTTCTTCTTCACTACTTCTTGTAGTTCCTCCTGTGTGAGTGTGTGTTCCAATCAAAGGGGAGAATTCGTACTTTTGTCTTCCCACTCGTTCAGAATGTTGAGGTGGAGACGGCGCGAAAAATCTTTGCGCATCCGCATGGTGCACGACAGGGCTCTGGCTCTCTAACAAACTCTATCATGGCCGACAGCTGGCTGTTTTAGCGTCCTCTCTTCATCCTGTTTAACTGCTCTGAAATAGGAAAGGCCTCAAACTTGTCGCTGCACCCAACCTCACGCTCGAACGCGCCAACAACTATGAAGCGCAACCGAAACAAGTACGTGTCCGCGTGGCAGACATGATCTGCGTAGCTGCCGGCACACAGACTCAGTCTCAGGCAGACGGCGCAGATCATCATTTACTATGCGTTTGCCCAGCCTCGCCTTGTTTCGTAGAAACTTTAAACTATCACTCTTCTTCTGCCAGGGCTTTATCTCCATCTCCTTGATGCAGTTGCACGTTTCGAATTTTCGTCATCCCAGGATATTGCTTCTTAATGTATTCACTACCGCCTGCTATCAGTAATCTCTGGCGCACGTGTGCTTTTTCACGGGACGCGCCATCTGCGAAGAAAATATCGCCATACTGGAAGTTGATCACACGCGCGAGAAGCGGCTCTAGCCGCTCCTTAATTCCCTCGGCGTCTGAGTTCGCGCCCGAGTTCTTGCAGCCGTCGCTCGTCCTCGAGGATCTTAACATTTTTGTGGTCACTCCGTCCACTGCGACTTCTTCGACGTATCCAAAGGGCCAGAAACCCACCGCGTCCAGCTTTTCGCTGTTGTCGGCTAGATTCACGAAGATTTCCGACTTCGTCGTGCCGTCGTCCTCCTGTCCAAACGCAATCGTACCCGCCGAGTTGGGCATTGGTACAGCTCTACTTTTCCCTCTGCGACGGGATTTTCCATGCGCGGTAGCGGGATCCTCTACGTTTGGACGGAACCACGGGAGCTGCTCGTCGGATGCGTAGAAGCTGGACAGCGAAGGCGGATCGGTCTCTTGGTCTTGTTCGTCGTCTCCACGACCCACAGCGGAAGCTTTTTTGATTTTCTCTGCCTCTGCGCCTGCCGGCGCTAACCTGTTCATCTTCGACTTCGTCGCATTCATAGTGCCGGCTGCGGGTCCATAGCCAAAGTCGAGAACGAAACCCGGAATCGCTCGCACGAAATACTGGTCATCGTAGAACCTTTTCCGTAGCAGTAAAAGAAAACGATCATAGCTTGCAGGAGCCCACTCACGGACAAGGCGCACGGTGAAAGAGCCAGTCTTCCGGTCATCTCGAGTTTGACCTGCTCGTCGGCTTTCGTAGAAAAACGTTACCCGCGTCGAAGATGAAGGAAGGCTCGCGCTCGCCATGACAATGATGAAGATACGAAAGATAGAGTAAGTAATTGGTTTCGGTGGTGGTTCTCTCCAGCTAGCAATTCAAGTGTTTTGTTCACGACTCGCGATGGACTGGCAGGAGTCCATGTGCCCAATAAAAGTTTGATACAACTGATGACTCTCCTTAGGCTTAGTCCTATGTTTTCTTGCAGTTGGACCTGGAACTGAAAGAATAGGTTATCACGAGGCTTCTACTGGACCACGATGAAGCAGGGAGCTTCATTTGCGGGTGATTCCAGCAAAGTTCTGAAGCTTTTCCACGAGAAGAACACGTAGACAAACACATGCAGGATGAAACTACGATGTTTCAGTTTATTTTGTCAAACGAACAGCAGGCTACATGTCGTGGTCGTTGCACGATTGCGTGTAGCAGTGCGAAGCGATCGCTGTTCTTCCAGTTTCACGATACCAATTCATTGGGATTCGCATTGATTGGAACAACATTTATCACTTTTTTACATTTTCCACGTTGATGCAGATGCTGTCATACCGTATGATACAGTTTAATCCAATCGCCGTCCACAATTTTGCAGTTGATAAATTCCACCAAGCAGGCCGCGGGGAAAACCCGCCGCGCCGGGAACAACTACTACGGCTGCACGGCTGCAAGAATCAAAAAAGTTAAAGTATAAAAATTGAAATTGTATCCGACCGGGGACAACAACTGCCTGCCCGTGCCAGCAGTCCCAGTCCCCGAGCAGGAATGACAAGGCCATTACGAGAATGGCGAGAGTTGTCACAGACAGCGGCGCCGCCCTGTCAACGAGCAGACACAGAGGTTGCAGCTTGGTCCTCCCTGCACTACTTACTCCAACTCGGTTTGACCACTTTTGTCGTTTTTTCGTCGCCACTCGAGAATTATGATCTCGCGGGCCGCGGGATCTATCTTCCTGGTTTCCGCACTTGTTTAACGATCTCACTTCAGTAGTTTCGGCTCGGTGTCTAGCAGGTCCTCTTTCGTGTAGAGCCACTTGTAGCGCTTGTCCTTGACTTCTTCCCGGATACCGGCCATCATGCCGGCCTCGTCCTGGGTGGAGAAGAACGTCCAGATGCCCTCGCGCACATCCGCGAACTCCCTGTGGTTGGTCTTCATGTAGGTGCAGTACTTAGCGATTTGCGGGAACACGGAGCTTTTTTCGCACGTGATGTCGCACCACCCGAAGTTCCGCGGCAGCAGGTACTCCATGAAGACGAGCGTGGGATACCACGTCATGTCGGCCACGGTGATCATCCTGCCGCACATGTACGGACTCGCCTTCCCATCCAGCTTGGACTCGAGCCTGCGAAGCAGCCGGGAATTCAGACATAGATCCATCTAGGTAGATGAAGAAGACGATGATGAAGCCGATGCAAAGAAGATCGAGGAGGGACAGGGTCACGGTCAGGGACATCCAGTACCAGAAGTTGCAGATCGTAAATAGTCTACATGAAGCAAGTGCTTGTAAACTGTAAGTACATGCAAAATAGCTGCACCTTGTTCTTGCGCTTCTTGTTCCTAGGCTTCTTACCTGCTCGTACCTACGTGTTGCACAAGAAAAGCAAGAGGAGCGCGGGAAGTTGTGGAGGTTAGATGAACAAAGGAAGTGGTTAGATGTTGAACAAAAGAGCAGCTACCAGTTCAGTTGCTTCCAGAGTTCCGCAAGCTTTGCTGCCCTCCGGTCTCTGTCCATACACCGCTCCGGTGCGCACCAGTCCGTCGGGTAGGGTGCAAGGTACATGCATCCCTGCGTGTGGGCGAATCCCGGCTGCGTGTTGTTGGGCGACGACACGTAGATGTCGTGGATGCGACACAACAAATTCATGTGGGCCTGCTCCTCCGCGAGTTTTGGGACGAATTTGCGGTCGGGGTTCACCACTTTCCCAAACTTATCCTCGAGGTACTGCATGATCACATGCGACTCAAAAATCGGCTGCGATTCGTAGTAGTAGTTCCAAGGGCCGGTCGTGCTCTCGTCGGAAGAGGCGCTACCTGTGATGGAAGCACGCCGCTGAAGGAGCGAAAAAACGGAGTCGATGGACGTCGAGGTTTTGGCCGCCTGTCACGGGACAGCGTTCTGCTTCTGCAAGAGGACGAGCACGGTGAAACACAAAATTGTTGCACTGGTGGTATCACGCGCTAAGAATGCAGAAAACTACGCGTCTCGTACTCGTCCTCAAGCCAGACCTTTTTCTACTACTTACTTCTCTCTACTACCACTACGCAACAGTTATACCCATATTTGTGTCCTTCACCACTTTTTTCCACGCTTGCATCGCGGGGAATTTCTTCAGCGGATTCACTTTTTCGAATTCTCCGTCCTTGAGATCTGCGTACGTGAGCATTTTTGTCCCGCACAACTCCTCCGGTACTCCCTTCAGCTGCAGCCACAGTCGGCAGCGTGCCGCGTTGTTTGAGTGCTTCATGTCGTACAGCACCGGTCGTGGCTGGTTGTTCTTCGTCTCTACGTTGGTTTCGATCTCGGGCGGCACCACTTCGTTTTCCCAGACTGCGATCGCCCGCACCTCGATCGACTTCCGCGCCGGGTCTGTCGGCTGCGTCGCCGGATCCTCGAAGGCCGTGTGGAACACGAAGGGCGCTTTCAGTATGGCGAGTAATTTAATACTTCAATTCCATTTCCTTTTCGTTCCAACTACTTCAAAACTTTCGAACCACTGCCCGGTGGCGGGGCACGCCGCACGCGGCCGGAAGGACAGGTTCGGACTCCCTTGGCCCATTCCTAGCAACAGGAGGCGTCTTCTTTGCCTGTCGGGCATGGCCGTTGCGACTGATAGCACCTCGGAGGCCACTCGGGTTGCAGACTGTGGTCAAAGATGGGGTTCGGGAGCTGGCTTGTTCTTGAGGGGGGGTCGTGCAGGCGAGGCAGAGAGTTCCGGAAGGGCTCTGCCAGTCCGGTCCCCATCTTTGATCATCCCCATCCCCAAAGGCCGCACGGCTTCCGATCGACAAGCGGAAGCGGCCTCCCCGTTGATGCATGATCAGTCTTCCCGTGGGTTCCCTCCTTCGTTTTTGGGCTTGTTGGGATTTTTTTGATGCATGAAGTTGTTGCATAGCATAGGTCGTGAAGTATGAAGATATCAATCGCCCTATTCAGCGAATTCCGGTCGTACACCTTAAACATGATCACTTCGTCCGCCGTCATGTCCGGGTAGTAGTACCAGCGGTGCTTCGCCGCATCAACCGGGGACAGCGAGTAGTTTTCGCCGACCCGATCTTTGTACACGAGTTCGTATAGCAGCAGGTCGTTCGCGTCATCCACCGACGTGTAGTCGCACACGGCCAGGGGCTTCACCTTGATCACATGTTCCCGGTCGATGCTGCGCCACAGATTGATGAAGGCGAACCGCTTCTGCTTCGCGAGCACGTCCTCGACCATCGCTTCCTCGAAGCTGTCGCCGGTGTACGACTCGGTCTTCGCGAGCTGCCGCAGCCGGATGGGCGCACTGTCGGCCGTGTAGTCGCTTAGAGGTTGAAAAAACCCAGGTCGTGCTTCTTCAGGTACAGGTTTAGATTTATTTTTATAGGTTTAGCCCTTAGCCATAAATCCCGTCGGTGGTCATCTTCCGATCAGTGAATGATGGTCATCACCGACAACGATCTACTTCTACCCGATTAAGGAGGGTCGCTGGCAGCTTCCTGTGGCTGCAATTTGCTGAGCGAAGGGGCCCCGCACGTCACAGGTGGAACGCCGCAGCCTTCTCCGAGGATGGGCCCGCTGGGGGCGTAGCAGTCGGATTCTAGTCCTACTCACTGCCGATCCTAGACCTCGTCCCTGACGGGAGGGCGGGGAGCAATCATCAGGAGGGCGCAGGGGTATTCTTGTGATCGCCAGACACGGCAAGCCCAGACACCTGGACCTAAGCGGCTGAATTTTTTCAACAACCCTTAAGTCGCAGTGCACGCGGACCACGCTGGCGGCGGCGGCCTTGGTGTCCGACAGCACGTTTAGGTTCTGCTGCCCGCTGTTCCGAAGCGTGTGGTCGAACACAAGAACCTTGTCGCAGCCCGTCTTGCGCTTCACCAGGTCCTTGATCTGCTCGTAGTAGATCGCGCGGATGCTCTCCACCGAGGCGAAGTCGAGATCCGCTGGCAGCGCCTCGCCCGTGCAGAACGTGAAGCCCTCGCGGTCGAGGTCTGCCTCGAATTCCCGCCCCGACCGGATGCTGACGGGCACCTGCACGTGCTCGTCGACGTGCGTGGGGCCAGACGCGGGAACCTCGCGGTCGATGTAGCGCCCGATACGGGCCTGCTTGTCCCTCGGCTGGGGCCACGCCTGGTAGTCCAGTTTTGCGGTCGTCATCGTCCTGCGAGCCTGCTGGTGCGTCGTGCTCGTGGTCCGCAAAAACAAAGGGGTCGTGAACGTCAACGTGTGCGTGCTGTCTCGGCTGTAACTATTGCCGTTCCGAATTCGAGCGAAAGCGGAAGCGCCCTGCGCAGCGCGGTGCCGACTCGCAGCGCTGAAGATTACAGACCGCAAACCGGAGGGTCCGCGAGAACTCATTTTTCTTCGATAGAATACGTCCTCGGGATCAGGTGAAGGATTGAACAGTAAGAATTAGCACGACCACGCCGCGCTGCGGCTGCAAGCAGTTAGTCTATGATCTCCTCTTTCATCTACTAAATACAATGACTAAGACTAAGTTGGCTAAACATAGAGGACTTGGCTCGTTTTAGAGATCAAGAATGAACGGCACTACTAGTTAGAAATCAGTCACTCTACTTGCGTGGTTTTCGAAGGGTCTTGCGATGCAGCTGTAACCCTTCGTGAGCTATGATCGCTTCCAAATAAAAGGTCTGAAAGTAAAGGCATGCTGTAGTATGCTGATGGGGGGTGTTAAGGACGAGAGCCAAGGGTCCATAATTATGTGTGTACGAGTACAGATGAAAAAGATGAAAAGCTACAGACAAAATGAACATGGTGCCAGTGGGCTGCCGCTGGGACTGGGTACGACTACACTTCTACGGCCTATTGCTCGTCACACTGATATCATTGCAGCAGGACCAATTTATGCTTCTCGTCGCATAAAGATTTGATGTGTTTGCTGTTCCCCAGAACTACCCAATGCCCATCAATTGCAGAGAAAATAACACCGAGTTGCATGATGCGCATCAACGGCATCCACGATGATAATATGTAATGCTGCACGTGACAACATCCGGTCGTGAATGGGCACCTCTCTGATCATGAACGGCGCAGATCCGTCTTGGAGTTGGAGCTGCCCCTTCTTCTTCTTGTTCTCTTCATGTATTTGTTTCGGAGTCAGATGCAGGCCGGATCAGCACAGCGATAACCACAGCCCGCAGCCCGCTTATGGCTACGCCCCACCTCTTGGTGTTGGTCCTGCTCCTGAACTTCTTATTGTTGACGACTATGCGGTTTGGCTGCAAAGCCGCGCCATGGTGTACAGTTAAGGTGCTCACCTGAACTTCTTATTTTATAAAACATTCCTATTCTCGAACTCGATGGGCGAGGGCAATCTTGCATATCCACGACGGCGTGTCCCTTGTGCCCTTCCAGCAGGAGGAGCATGGACATCACCACCGGTGGCGCGGAAGCGAAGCCCGACACCCCGAAGAGCGAAGAACCCTGAAGGCACTCGCAGATGAATTCGGGGAACGCCAGCATGCTCGTGCTCCCCAGTTCTTCGTCTACTACTTTATTCTTATGTTATTATTGACGATTGTGTGGCTCGGTGCTAACCTTGCCCTGGCTTACAGTTAAGGAGGTGCGCACTTGCTTCTACTGTCTAGACCGAAAAACTAAGACGCATGTGTTTTATTCTTATGTTATTACTATTTTTACACGATGCACGACACGCTCCCATGAAGATGTAGTTCTTGGCACTCTACTACTCGCAAGGACTTGACCTGGCAAAAACTGTCAGTCTGACACTAAAAATTGATTTTGAAATCCATGCATTGTTCACCTCCGACTCCATCTCCAACTCCACCACCATTCTTTTAAAAAATGTCATTTGGGTTCGGTAAACATCGGTCTGTCGACGTCACGTCGAGACCATATCATAGCCAAGAACAAGACCCCTCCTGTATGGTTCAGGTTGGCTTTGGTCGCGTCCATTTTTCCGGCAGAGGACCCACGTCGTGTATAATCTCTCTGTGACCGCTCCAGACCAGCAGAATCGCCTCTGGGCTGCCGATTCCTGCCGCTCGAGGATCGCTGCTCGGGCCAAACCAGTGGTTTTGCGGCGCGCCCGTCGTCCTTCCGCGGATCCCGCAATACGTTGTGCCATTCACCGACGCCCCAAGGATCTTGTTCTGCAACCGCACGTCGTTACTGCAGACGCAGGCGGTGAGGTGGTTATCCATCCTCTCCAATAAAGGAATGACCGCGGAGTCGAGATCGGCGTCGCCTTGCCACTCGGTGACGACCTGAAAGGGGCCGAAGACTTCCGTGGTGACGAGCTCGGTGGCCTGGTCGGACTTCAGAATTTCGCTCAGCGGCACGAAAACCGCCGTTGGCTCGATGGCGCCGTAACAGGCCGGAATTTTGTGGTTTTGCAATGGCTTCCCGCCGAAAAGAAGCCTCGCGCCGGGAATCTTCAGGAGCGCATCGAGATGCGACAGCATCTGCTGAGTAGTCTGGGTGAGCACCTGACGCGCAATCGTAGTATTTTTGTTTATCTAAATGTGCCTATTCCTCTACTTTTTATTTCATTCGACGGTGTAATGATCCGCAATAAAAGTACCAATAGCTGCTGAACATGCTTTTAATTATGTATCGATAGCCGTACCGGCGCCACCGTGAGGTCCTCGAGCTTTCGTTCTCCTGCAATTTTTTTCAGGCGTTCCACCAGACCCGCGGTGATCCAGTTCTTGTGTGCGATGAGGATCGAGGTCGCGCTGCATTTCTGGCCGCAGTTTGCGTAGGCGTCTTGGTCGCACGTCCACGCCACGAGCTCCACGTCGGACACGTCCGGCCCGAGAATCTTCCAGTTAAACCCCGCGTCCTCGATCTTCACCTTTCCGTCCGTCGCGCGCAGCAGCTGCTTCGCCACCGAGTTGGACCCGGTGAACTGCATCGCCCGCAGGGTCTTCGCCTTCGCGGCCGCGTCGACGAGCTTGGCGGTGCCCGGTCCGGTGCCGTGGAGCAGGTTCACGTCGCCCGGCGGCAGGCCGCAGGCGAGCATCAGCCGCAGCCACTCCTCGAGCACCAGGGAACATTTCTCGGAGCCCTTGATGGTGACGTGATTCCCCATGTTTTAGGGGGGTCAAAAGGACAAAAAATAGTCCGCTTCGGATTCGGATTCGTCATCGGCGAGGCCATTCTTGGTCTCACACTAAGGATGCCATCTCCTACTTTGGAGTTTGAGGCCAACCGCATCCCGCATCGACGATGCTACCTGGTACCCGAGGTAAGACGCGTGTGCGACCCCGAGAAGACGACGAGACGGAAGATGTGGATGTCTGGCCTATAGCTGCCCGCTGAAGACATCTGCGTCAAGATTACGAAGCTAGACCACACTACACCCTAGGCGAGTTCTCCCAGACAAGAAGCAATCATCGGGAGCCACTCTCTCGTAGACTCATGCTCATGCTCATCCAGATCCAGAAGACAGCGAAAAAATGTGACTCGGGCTCGCAGTGAGAGTCTACTCAGCCTTCGCTTCTAAATAATGATCGAATTCCAAGCCCTGAGCTGAACTCAGACTCACATTTTTTGTAACCTTAAATGTACAGCGCGCCCATGAGCTGGAGAACCGGGATCTCCAGCGGAAAGTTGAAGGGCACGATGATCATCACGGCCCCGTACGGAAACCGGTAGCCCTGAGACTGCTGTCCGTCATGGTCGCCGGAAACCTGGGACACGGACACAACAAGGCAATGGCAATATACATTTTTAATTCCACAAAACGAAGACGAACAAACTACATGCTAAGAAATGGCGTACTTGAACTTGTACTATAATGCATGATGCGTCCCAAAACCAAAAGTTTTCGTTGATGCAAGACAAGAGTCGTGTTTTTCGTTCGTGAACTGTTCGAGTACGGGCTGGAAAGCCTAGGAGTCTCGTCGCGAAAAAACAAGAGCGATTTCGCGGTCACCCTCCGCAGTACCGTGAAACCCCTAGCGAGAAATCGAACTTGGTCTGCGCCGAAATTTTGCAGAAACTTCCCCACGATCGCCACCTCGCCCCTCGCTTGCGGATAGGACTTCGGCACAACGCGCTGAATCAACTTTGTGAAGTGATCCGCTATCCCAGGGTCGTCCAGCGCTTTTGCCAGATTGAAGGAAATACGCCCGTACAACGTGTATCTGTGTTCGGCGTCGGTGTCCGATTCGAAATCCAAAAAGCCAGGGCCTCTGGCAGTGACGAGGTGGAAGTGGCTTTCTGGAAGCCGAAGAGCCAGAATCAACGCGATCACTTTCCTGATTCTCTCCTCTAGTTCCCGTACGTCCCATACTTACATTAATTGTTTTGCAGCCTATGCTATGTACTATGTATAAAAGAATAAGGAAGTAGCAGGGCATCGGAGGTGTGCTCAGCGGACTGCGACTAGCCGGAGTTCCCCTTACACCTCCAAATAAACGAAACTCACATCGATCAGTCGACCTCGAGCTTCTTCTAGCCCTTTATTAATTTTACAAAATTAACCTCCTCGTTGTTCTATACACACTTGGCTAATACAACGAACGGTAGCACGTAGTACTCGCATCGACACTCGTACTGGTACTCGCAAGAACATCTACAACAAGTATACCTGTCCACGTTTTTGAGCGGATTGTGCAGGCCGCTCTTCGGAACCGCACGCATGCGGTCCAGAAATGGCTTCAACTCAGTGTCGGTTTCGGTGATCGGCATCTCGAGTATGCGCTCACCGTTGAGCGGGTCGATGATCGGCAGCGTCTTTCCTGTCGTTTGCCACTGGCCGTTGATAAAGTTCTTCAGCGCGATGGGCTTTGCCGCCGAGATGGCCATCGGGTCCCCGACATTGGAGAAGTCGCCGACTCTCATCGTGCTTGTCGTGTTGCCGTTGACGGCGGCAGAGGTAGAGGACGCATAGGACGCCGAGGCGCCATTGCCGACACACACATGCGCAGAAATGCGGGAGACGCGCTCCATCCTACTGGTTTCGCCGTGTCCTCGCTGTCAGTCGTGCCAGCGGAGGCGGACATGCATGCTTCACTTCTAAGCGCGAGCACTAGGTAGTGCGCATCAACAGCAAGAACACTGAATCTACTATCAATATCATCTAGAAAATCTATAATACCGCCGCGCGAGTAGTCCATTGTAGTCGGGTTAGGCTCTCTCTGTCTCTCTCTCGTCTCAGTCTCTTTTGAGTACTTATAATCGGAAACCCACGACTCCTTGTCGTGGTGCGCAAGACCAAGATGATTTGTCGGCTATCGGAAATACCAAGTGATCTACATACTTACTTGTTGAGCATCAACTTCTTCTCTTCCTCTTTTAAGGACCTTATCCACCGTTACCATAGTCTATGGTAAAGTTGGATAAGCAAGGTTTTTAAAAAAAGGATCATATATATAAGGGTACTTTGACTGATCATCGGGGCCTTCGGCGGTGGCGCAAGAAAAGAGAACACGAAGAGGATGGTTGTCAATGCGCGATTGAATCACGACCACGATCAGGTTGTGGCAGTCGGTGGCAATGGGAATGGCGATGCAAAAGAATTGTTACTGCGACTGCATAATGCAGCTCAATGACGCACCCGTCTCCGGTATCCTCGACGTCGCGCCTAGCGTCTTCAGTGTTCGACACTGATGCTTCTGCTGTCTGTGTCGAGCCTGTTGGTCGTGAAAAATGAAAAAAGCTTCTTCCTCGTCCGCATCATTCTCACTTTTGGTTTTTGCTTTATTCATTTTCACGCCATGTTGGTTGGCATGGGTTTTTTCGAGCTTCGTCTTCTTCGACCAACTAACATCAGAGACTTACGTAGAAAGCCGAGGTCGGCATGGGCCGAATGGGAATGGCTCCAGCATAGGAGGGCTCCATCATCCAACCGAGGCGATAAGTAGTAGTGGCGCCATAGATACAAAAGCAGTCGCAGCAACTACTAGCTGATAGGAACGGCAACGGCTACGGAATGAAGTCTAGGATTGCTACGACTCACGCCAACGCCTCGAACCTGTTCACACACCACCACAGCCGATTTCGATTTGTTTCTGCAGACAGAAGAAAAGAGCGCCAATCTTCGATTAGACGATCGGGCTAATTTTGTACAAGACAACGATTGATTGATTTACCCACATGCGGGGCGAACGTTCACAGCACTACGGGCTTGATAGGTTCACACGTCGACAACGAGCTTGCTTGATAGGGACAACGAGCTTGCTTGATAGGTTCACACGTCGACAAAGAAGTCAGTGTGTAATAACGTACGAGAAACAGCACAACTCTAGAAACAAATGACAAGAGTATAGGTCGTAAAGCATAGTAGAAAAGGCACAGAGAGAGGACAGCACTCTGATGAGAGCAAAAACCCGCCCCGTATCCTTTCCGTTTTCGCTTTCCGATTGTGAAGATCAAAATGTCCGCTACATTTTTCCCGTCGAACCCCCAAAAATTTCGCACCGTCTTCAATGCATTGAAATGTTAAAAGGAAAGCGATGCGATGCGAAAAAAACTTTGACTTTCATTCGAAAGAAAACAAAATGGTAGAGATACACCTTCAGGAGTCCTCTCACCTCGATGAGTGTTCAGGTGGTACAGGACACACAGGTACCTCCTGGGAAACATGGAGAAAATGAAATTAAATCTGATGCTTTTTTGACGTTGCTTGAATGACGCATCAAAAATAGCAAGTCCGGGAGATGATCAATGAAATTCAATCTATACATAGAAGTTGTATCGTCACTAATAAGGCGAAGCCTGGCCACCTTTGGACGAGTCGTCGCGGAAAGGCCCTGATGCCACGGATGGTGGCTGTTGCTTATCACATCATCCGGCATCATATTTTTTTTTATTTGCTCACCGTTATGTGTATCAAGAAGTAAGCATACGTTATAGTATCTTCGCACGCAGCTCATGGCAAAAATAAAGACTTAGAAATACATTTAAGAAAAACACTACACATAGTTTTGGCAGCCGCCGCAGCAGCTCCACTCCACTGAGCTCGTGAGCTACATGCAGCCGAGGCTTGGCTGCTGCGCAGCTTTCAGTTAATATGATTTTGGCATCCGCCGAAGCGGCCCCACCCCTTACGCGTACAGCGTGCAAGCGGTGGGGGCGGTGAGGGTGTCAAAGGTGACCGAACCGCGAGCGGAAAAGGAGCACCAAGATCCTCAAGCACACCACCTCCGGACAGTTGGCCCCCTACTTTGGAAGGAATCAGAGTCCCCACTCACACACAAGTTTAAAAAGTTTAAAGTTCACAGGATCGATGGTTCAGGTAGTTTTCCGCCACTTTAACGGAGATCCCGACCGTAGCAAAGTTGTTCAGTCGCCCGTTTATTCCAACTCTTTTCCTCAGCAGGCAAGCCCGCGCGAGACAAGTCTTGCTTCCACACAAAAGAAAAGCGGGCCGGTGACAAAACTTTCTCTTTTATTACATCCATGCAAAGAAAAACAAACTTAGGTCTTTGTCTTTCTAACATCTACTCCCCCTCCTCCACCTCATTCCGCTCGCCCAACGGCGAGGAAGATGAAGACGGTGCCGTAGTGGACGTCACGCCCGTGCTCGTCGTGGACTTCGAGAGTACGTGGTCGGCGCTGGAGTCCGAGGTCTGGTCCTCCTCAATTTTCTCGAGTAGTGTGTACTTGCACGTGTAGTCCTCCTCCATTTTTCCCGCCACCAGCTGCTCGTAGTACTTCTTGCTTGCGTGCATCGCGGCTTCCTTCTCCACTCCCGCCACCAGCTGCTCGTAGTACTTCGTGTTTGCGTGCATCGCGGCTAAGTAGGGAGCGAGCCCGAAGAGCGGCGTGATGTCTCGCATTAACGGCTCCACCACAAACTTGATGAAAGTGACCTGAGAGTTCGCCGCTTTCAGCGGGTCCCCCAGGCCCGTCATGTGCGACGTCAGAGGGATGCCCAGCGCCTCTTCCCGGCTGGATTGCGCGCTGAATTCCTTCAGAATCAGCTCCTTCCACTGCAGCGCGATGGGGAGCGTCTGACACGGGTTGCTGATGTCGGCCGCGTGCACACACACTTCCAAGAGCTTGGCGCGGGAATCCGCCGAGAAACTTCCGCCGTTATCGAGAGTGGCCTGCAACTCCGTTGCGAGCCCAATGAGGCGTTCATGGTGGATCATGTCGGTCGCAAGAATGATGCGCACGAACAGCATCCGCATCTGCTTCTCGTTCTCGCGTTCGCCTGCTCCTGTCGGTCCCCCCTCCTTGCCATCCGGGCGTCGGAGAAGGTGGCGCTGCGCCACGGCCCATCCCTGGGAGGCGTGGTATTTCTCCAGCACGGATTCCTTGCCATCTTTCCCAACATTGCAAATCTCCGACATCGTGGCCAACTCGAAATCGTTCGTTACGCCGCGGTGCCCGACATCGTGCGCCAACGCAGCGAACAGAGCCATTTGAACCTCCTGCCGATCGAGGAACCGACGGCCGATGCCCGTCGCGCCGTCGAGGAATTGCGATGTCAGATGCATCGTGTTCAAGGCGTGAAACCAGTTGTGGTACGGATTCGGCAAGTACTTGCCGCGCAGTTCGTTGGCGTACTCGGCGAGGCCCTCCGGCGTCACGAAAAAGCAGGACAGCTTCTGCTCGTTCAGATCTAGGTGGCCTGCAGTTGTAGTTGATCTTGAATCTTCCCTCCGAATATTTGATCGTTGACTCGTCTACTTGTGGCGTCCCTCTTTCAAAATTAATTGTGTCGCGGTGGACACCTGCTCTTTCTTTGGTTCTGTCTCTTTGAAACTTAATCCTCTCTTCAAGGCGAGAAACAGGAAAAATTGCACCTTGCTTGCCCAAATCTACTGTCAATCCATCTACCTACCTGTGGCGCGATCATCGTCCTTCCCCTTAGACCCCAACTCCCACTGCAGAAACACGACCGAAGCGAGCCACTCGTGCTCCTGTTTCTCCGTCTTCAGCTCCGTGAGCACGTCGAAGGTGGAAAAGCCGGGCCGCTCGGCCGCTACCCCACCCATCGAAGGAAAAGCCAAGGTCGCGGGCAGGCTGTCGAGAGGGCGTTTGTCCGTCATGTCGCACAGCTCCATGAGGAAGGCCTTGACGATCCTTCCCGCCTTGTCCTCCGACGCAAACCGGTGGACACGGACGTGCCCCGTGTAAAACGTCCGGCTGGCCCAGTCAATCTGGTCCGGAAAAGGGATGACCGTCCCCGTCTCGTCCCTGCCCGCGCTGGCGTTGGTGTAGACGTAGATTGCGGAGGAGGTAGTTGTAGTAGCAGCTTCCGGGTTTTCTTGATCTTTATTCCCCAACTGTACAGCCCGGCCGTGAAACGTGTCGGAGGGGGACTCTAAAAAATCCTTCAGCTCCTTGTTCGGGCGTGCAGCTGAACCGGCAGCCACCACTTCCTGGATCGGCTTCCCCACTACCTGTATGAAGGGTCAAATTACATTATGTTAAAAAATTCAACGCTCATTTTTGCGGAAGTTTTTCCGTATCTTACGGAAATTTTTCCCAGATTTACGGAATTCGACCGTTTTTTTTGCTTCCAATTCCGTAAATCTGGGAATTCGGCCACTTTTTTTGCACACTTTTCCCAGAATTACGGGTCGAAAAGCTGACTTATGTAATTTGAGCCTTCATAACTACCTGATCTGCTTCGAGTAGCCCTGCCTTCTGCTTATAGGCTGCGTTGAGGCCAATAACGCGCGCCGTCTTCGCGTCGATCACGCAGAATGGTCGATGGTGCCGTACTTCCTGGTCAGAGCGCTCGGATGGCTGGCTGGATGGATGGTTGCGGCCCGCGCCTTTCCCAGACGTAGCCTGCGATCCGTCGAAGAGGAACTCGCGCGCGATCGGGCTCAGTCTGTGCCCAGGATCATCCAGCCAGATGATGTTTGATGCTTTCCCCCCGACCATTATCTTGATCTTGTTTTGATCCACGGATTCGACGCAACGAATGCGTAAACTCAGCACGGAGCACTTACTGACTTCTTTTCTTCACGCATCTATATATGATTTGCCCAATGCGTCAGGGGGGGGAATTGCGCGCTCCGTACTTTAGTCACGCTAGGTGATCAACTAGTTAAAGATAAAATCGATATAACGTAAACTATAGCTGTACTGCTGCAGCCAAGCCCGGGCTTCATTGGCGTTGCTTGAGCGCCGGCCTAAACCGTACTGCGCCGCAGCGTCGGACCGGCATCATGTTGAACATGCCGCGGCATGGTAAGTAAGTCATCGGATGAGCAGCCGTAGGGGGATTTCACTCAAAACAACCGCACCACTCGCAGCCGCAGCAGCAGAGGGCCACTCCACGGCCTTACTCCTCCGCCTCGTATTCGCTCCCTTCTAGTACAGAACACAATATTATAAGTATCTCCAAAGCCACGCGGTGATGAAGATGTTGACTATACCCAATTAATGCGTTTTTTTATTTTATTTTTTCTTGGTCGTACACAAATTGCAGTCCTCCTCGACACGTCAATCTTGCATTTCAACGAGAAATGTCATCACGAGCTCCTGAAGTGCAGCACATCAAAAACAATCATTTATAGCTCTTCATTCGGCTGCTCCTCCCGGCTGCTCCTCGGGCATTTCACAAAACTACGAAAAAACTTTGCGAGGCAGAAGGGGCGTAGAGCATCGCGATGTCTGCTTTGGGTTGTGTGTCGTCACAGTTGCACTTCTTGTTCTTGCGCATACTCATGCTATCGTGTCTTTCCGTCAGGCCCACATACATTCTTTCATGCAGCAGCTATCGTGTTCGTTATAAACTAACTCTTCCTTCTTGTTTCTGTTTCGAAGTGCTGCCCCGCTCCCTTGCTTCGTTTGCGTCCTTTACCCACTTTCGCTTTCCGTTTCTATTTACTCATCCATCTTGGTGTCATGAATCTGTCACTGTCACTTCTTACTTGGCAGCACTACAACATCAATCTTGGACTCGCACTCGGAATGGATACATATTGATAATTTTGATTTTCATTTTGCTTAGTTTGTTATAAACCGTACTTACGGGCTTGTGATATAGACCGCGAACTTGTTTCTGATTTCGACGCGTTCGGAAACAAAACTGTGTGAAACGCGCAATCCCCGACAAGGGCATCATCAAAAATTGCAGCCTACAACTAATCCTCCTGGTCCTGGTGGTAAGCTTTAGGCTAGCCTCCTGCGCACAGCAGGTCCATCACCTTCTCCTTTCAAAAAAATATCATTCACGAAAAGTTGTTCGTCTTGCAGCGGAGTTCTGGTGTGAATATCCAGCCCCGAAATCACGTCCGCGCCTGTGCACGCCCCGAAGTCACGGCGTCAGGGTCCCTGCACAAGGAAGTGGGTCTGCGACCTTGTGCAGGGATCTTGACGCGGTTCCTCCAGGCCAGCGCCTGTTGCCCTACTAGTTCCACCTCTTCCCCCATCTCCATCACCTGTTCGCGTATCATCGTGCCGTCCAGGTGGTGCATGATCCCATCCAGCGCGGGGCTGAACAAGAAATTTGTCCAAAGGTAGTCCGGCTCCAGGCCCCGCTTGTACTGGGGCCGCCACAAAAACAGCTGCGCCACATACCCGCAGACGAGCACAACAAAAAAATTGGAATTGATAAAATTGCACGCCGAGCACGCCGACGCCGTCGCGGCCGGAAACAAGAGCAGAGTGAGCAGAAGTCCGTACGCGAAGCAGTGCCACATGACGAAGGAGGTCTTCCAAGCGTCGCAGTCGATCCGAAATCACGTCGGCGCCTGTCGCAGTGGGTCTGCGACCTTGTGCAGGGACCCTGACGCGGTTAGTTCGCTCACGCTGATTGCGTAGAGGTGCTGATTCGCATTTTGTTCTTCTTGATGTGAGGAAGAAGTAGGATCCCCACGGCTGCTTTCAGGGCCGCGCTCTCTTCGAGGTCCGCCCGGCGGCGGGTCGGAGTGTACTGACACCGCGTGCCCGTTCTCGCTCTCCGCGTTGGCGGGCGACGAGCGTTCTTGCCCTGGACGAGATGGAGGTCCTGATCCTGCGGTCGCGTTGTTCGCGATTCCGTCTGCTGCAGCTGGTCGTGGTCCGGGCCCGCCACCTCCACTCCCAGTGCTGGCACCCGGACCCGCACTCGCAGCAAAGCCGGTATCACAACTATTACCGCTGCTGTGAAGATGCTGTGGTAGAGGACCGGAATTCGTCAAGATGCGGACTTGCATCTCTAGCGTGTCCTGTTGCACCGAGACATCCTCGAGCAGCTCCCGGATTATGTGCAATTCATCCTTCAACGGCTCCACCAGATTCTTCACCAACCGCTGCTCTTGAGCTGTAGAAGGTTTGCCACATGGTGCTATTTTCAGCACAAAGAAAGAAGACGATCGTCCTCGCGGCACATCGATCTATTTTGGATTTAGTAGATGCATGTAGAGCAGAAGATTGATCCTCCGTGGTAAAAGTGTGTCCTAGTTTGCCGTCACCACCCACGAGCTAAACAGAGCGATTCTCCGTCTCCTCCACCTGGTACTTCAAGTTACTTGTTCTAAACAGCTGTGATAAAGAGTGTACCGACGCTGAGTCCTCCGGGCGCCGACGCGTTCGTGGGATTGTTCTTTGGATTGCAGATGGAGGAAAATCCAGCCGGATTGTGGTTCGAAAGCATCGAGTTAAGCGAAACGTTTGGGAGGTTCGCTGAGATCGCGCTCGCTCTGCGCGCAGCCAGTGCCTTCATGCCCTCGCCCGGCGGCTCCACTGTTGTACATTGATGCGAAGCACCATCAAAAGTCTGACGTGCTGTCGAAGAAATTATCGCCAGAGCTGCTGGAGCATGATCATGATCACCATTCATCAGAAGCAACTACTGAACTCGCTACGTCTGTTGATGGGACGGAGCAGACAAACAAACGTACGCTGCACAGGCAGACGAGAAGACGTGTCTAAGTCTGGGTCGCCTAAGAGATGAGAGAAACCAACAAGTACGGCTTGTTGGAACTGGGACTGGCGCTGCGAAGGACTGTCGTAGTTTGTTTCCGAGCACGACTTTGTTTATGGCGGATGTGAGTCGCCCCATCGGCAACGTGCCACTGGTGCCCGCGAAGGCAGACGGACGACGTATTTTCTCCTCGTGCTCCTCTTGATGCACCCGTAGCTGGTGCATCTTCTCGTGGATGGGGTTAGCGGCCAACTTGAACTTTTGCGACGTTTGCCGCTCCATCTCCCGGTGTAGCCGAGCGACCTGATACTTGATAGTGATACGAAGATTACGTCGATCGAGCTACTGGCCTCTCGATCATGGAGCGAGCGGAGCCGACGCCTCGGAAAGCCAAAGCGGACGCGTTCGTCCTT